>BQNB010081115.1:0-29722 GCA_026074375.1 Tanacetum coccineum
GGCATATGAACTCATCTGCTCACATGAAATTAGCTCTCGAGCGTTGTGTACCAAAAAAGAGGAAGTATGTTGATGTAATGAGGTCTCCATTTATGGGATTGTCTACAACTTTGTATGTTTCTAGAATGGAACAATTGGATAATCAAAAGAATGTTTTGAATCCACTTATGATTGAAAAGTGGAAGGCTCTCAAACCTTGGATTGTGGTATGTAGTGTCTTTGAAAAACTTATTTTTGATCCATTTTATTGTACTCACATATGAAATATTGTTTTTTATAGGATCTGAAACGACCATTCTATTGAATTGACAAAATATTTTTGAGTCAAGATTTGGAGGAGTTTTTGAATAGGTCTGTTGTGGGGCGTTGTAAATTCCCTTGGTGCAATGATATTGTTGTTGATCGTAGTTTCTGGCATGGTTTGTGTGGTCATGATGATAATCGCAAAGGATGGCTACTTGACGAGGTAAGCAAATATTCATATAGTGATTACATATGTTACAATTATTTATCTTCTAATGAAACCTGTTATTTTTTGTGCTTCCTATTGCATCTAGCACATTGATCTTTGGGTCATGTACATGTGGCACACCTGACAATGCGATATGGATTGGGCTATGCTTAGCTGTTACTTTCTGAAACTTCTACTTCAAGGCTCTATGCCATTGTTTTACGCTAACAATGAGATATACCCAGTAGCATGGAGTAATGTTGAGCGGGTACTTTTTTCTATCCAGTCTTAATAAAATAAAATTTCTGAATAAAGTTATCTTATAGTTACACTCGTAATATATTTGTGTAGGTCTTCATTCCAATAAATGAACCAAAACGTAATTGGTCTCTTGCAATGTTTCACATCTGTTCGAGAAGTGTTACATTCTATGACAGTGAAGAAACTCATGATAAGGAATTACGTCTGTGGTATTTAAAGATGAAGAAGTGTTTAGAGAAGATTCCTATGGTTCTAAAGGAGATGGGTGTGTTTGAAAAGAAATATATTGATCCAAAAAAGTATAAGATTTCCTTTATGCACGCCAACCATTTTCCCAATAGGTGGGGTATTTGGCGATTGCGGTGTATTTATGTGCTTGTTCCTTTACAGGTAATCCTCTTATATTTGTTTTTTTACAAAAAGTGGCAATCAATTTTTAGTGTTGTTTGTGATTAAGTGATATTTTCCTATTCTCCATACATGTTAGCATATGGTGTCCCATTGGCTGTTGATGATCCTGTATAGACTACACTTGCATATCGAGAAAAAATGATTCGCTTTTATTTCCAGCACAAGATGTTATGTCCTTGAATGTTGTATGTCTTTCTTTTGATAACATTTCCAGATTTATGTTATTTTATTAAATATTTGAACTCTATATGGTGCTTAGATGTTTCATCGGGGAACATTATACGTTGTGCCATATACCCTTAGCATTCGTGCTTTACCAATGGCACTTAGTTTTTATTTTGTCAAGTTGTTCTGTAAAACATTGTTGACTTTGGATACTATGCACAATAATTTGGTGCACCATTCAAAACCTTTTCTTAAATTCCTACTATTTATTATTACAAAATAGATTTCATAGTAGTTCCGACAATACTAAACATACTAATCAAAATAAATTCAATTAGGGGTCAGCCAAATTAATAGGATCCCATGTAAACGGCATTGAAGAATGTGTGTGTTGTGAGCTTTCACCCACATTATTGAGATCCATGTTCGAGTCATTGTTGTTTGTGCTTCTTGTGAGCTTCCACCCAAGTTAAATTGATTAAATGTAAACAACATGTGGGTCTTATGAGCTTCCACCCAAGTTAATGTACGTTGGCTCATACATTCCGCCAGAGTTAAATTGATTCCATGTAAACGACACTGTTGGTTGTTGATCTTGTGACCTTTCACCAAAGTTAGTGTAGGTTGCCTCATACTCTTGGGATTTCCCACCCAACAACACCGTTTGCTATGGATCTTGTGAGCGTCCACCCAAGTTAATAGGAATGTTAGATTCTGGCATTGATTGTTTAGATCTTTTCGAGCTTGTTGTAGTAGATTCCTTTCCATACGAATTTAAAAAGAAATTAACAATCACAATCATGTTAAATTTTTAAATGAATAGCCCAAAAACAAGATATCATTTTGTCACTTACTTGATTTTTTGGAATTGGTTCATTGCATGCCGCTCTTGTGTGTCCACGCACACTGCACCTTGAACATCTTACTTTTATTGTTGAACATCTGACTTTTTATATTTATTGGTTTCCTTGGTTTCCTCCCGTGAGATTCAATATGAGCTTGGTTTTTTTTTTTTGGTCCTGCCCTGCTAGGGGGCGCCTAATCCATAAGTGGTTGTTGTTTGGGATGGCTTCTTAAACAAACGGTGTAAGCCATCAGGATGCACGGTGAACTAAACGAACTACCCCAACTGGATTGGTTCCCCCCCCCCCCCTCCCCCAACGGATATACCAAACCAACCTCTTGGTAAGTAAAGTAAAGCAATATTGTTTTTTTCTAAACCAAAACCAACCTAGCGCCAACTGACTACAATCAGTGCATCCCATAACTCTACCAACCGCTTTAACATGACCACAAGGTATACCCGAAAGTTGCTATTTACGACAACTGCATAAATGAGTAGTTAAATGTACTTGGTGTACTTTTCAACGATCATCCACCTAGTAAAGTTTACCAACTTGAATTTCGTGCACCATCCAATTAGCGCTCTTTAGCATTCGGTCCTTCACTTTTGCCGTAGCCCAATCACTAAGTATATGAACGGTTGCATTTGGAATAATTTTTCGTTAATAATATATTTAGATTCATTTATAAAAAAATAAAAAAATAACAAAATATAAAACCTTGATATTTCTCGCGGCAAGCACAATACAACTTTTGTAGAAGCGCTCTGTACCACTCCATAAGCATCGTTATCGGCGCTTTCTGACATGCCTTGTTAAATTATTGATTGATTCCTCACTGTTTGAGGTCATGTAATTGTAACGATTAGCTGGGCACTGCCCTAGACCCTGTTTTAAATCCAACATCTTCAAGTTTTTTGTAAGCTTCTAGTCTAAAGTCGCGAATGTAAAAAATTCCTCTTTGAAAATCGTCGACTGTGTATGCTTTGCATATCTTTCAATATATAGACTTCAGCTTATCACTTTTCATTTTTCAATTCATCATCAAATTCCTACAACAATACCTATGAAATGCATTCGGGAAAACCATTTTGCACGCAAGGGCTATTGTCGGATGTCTACCGATATGATTGCTAAATTTGGAACTTCACCTATACATTCTTTCAACTTCAACAAAAACCATGTCCAAGACTCCCCAGTCTCACCTTAAGAGACACCGGTAGCAATAGGTATAATTTGATTATTTTCATCCATTCCAACCAAAACTAAACCTAGGTAAGTCCCTTTCAAATGTGCTCCATCGGTTATTAAAAGTGGTCGCATATGTGTTAAGAAACTACGAATCTGTTTTTTAAACAAATTATTAGTTATACGATAAAGTATATATAAAATTTAAAATTAAATTAAACTGATAATAATAAGAAAACATATAAATGCTTACCTCAAAACCAAAGCCTACAAAACACATCTTAAACCGCCCTTCATCATCGGTCTCAATATGGAAACTGGGCGAACGATTGTATTGGGCAACCCGAATTAATCTCCAACGCTAGGTTTTTGCCACCCCATGCTTTTTTTGTAGGTAATGTCAATATTGAACTCGATGTAAGTTATTAGATTTATATATCCTTTCCTTTGGCTATATACCGACAAGTAGTTCTTTAAAAATTTTAACTTGGGTGAGATTAAAAATCCTAACAATTTTTTGTAGCATTACAGTGATTAGGTTTTAGTTGAGTTCTTGAACATGTGTGAATGTCGTTAACCTTTCCTAATTGCTAAGAAGCACCATTTTTAACATTAGACGAATTTATTTTCCAATTGCATTCTTCTTCCTTAACACATAACCGTCGTACTTATTGTGGTCATATTTTTTTTCTAAACCCTGCATATATTCTAAAAAGAAAAAAAAAACCAAAAAAAAAGTTCAAAACTAAAAATAAAAATAAACAACAAAAAAACCTTCATCAAGTAGATTTTTTTTTTTTTTTACTTTTTTAAATCCTAATTACAAAATTACATATTCTAAAAATGGCTCCTTTGTTATCGAAAAAATCATCACCTCCAACACCTGATCCATCACCCCCCTTTCTTTACCTTCTTTAAAATCATCGATCAAGGAAAAGCAACCTTCTTCTTTCTTCACCTTCTTTTATCTCATTCCCAATCCACACACCTATATATCATCATTCCACAGCAAACCTTCTTCAATACACTCGGGACATATCAACCCTACTTGTCAATGATAAAAAGACGGAGAACATTTTTTTTGTTTTGGTTTTTTTTTTTTCTCGCTCTTCTCTCCTCTCTCCAATGTAGAGTTTTTAATTTAAAATGCCTCACAATACATCATTTTAACCTTAGACGAATTTATTTTCCAATTGCATTCCTTATTCTTACAAATAACGTCGTACCTTATTGTGTCAGATTTTCTAACCCTATATTCAAAACCTTCATCAATAGATTTTTTGCTAATTACATACATTCAATGCTCTTTGTTATCGAAATCATCACCTTCTTTCATGATACGAGAACTTTTCCCATTATAAGTTTTATGCTTCATGGTTTTCATAAGGTGTATTGGTGCATCGCGTGGTTCAGGCATACACGTAAATGTATTTTTTTGCCATTTAATATGCATGTTTTCATCAATTTGATCAATATCACTAACCTTTCCTTTTTTATAATTTTTTTTGGTTGTAACATCATTATTGTGATTTTTGAAAGTTTCATTTTTTGCTACTTTTAAAGAATTATTGTAAACATCATGTTGTTGGTTGAAATCACTAGGATATTCAACGCTAAGATCGAAATCTAAAGTATTTGAGGAAGAAAGTTTTAGCTTTTGAACAAATAGATTGTGAGATCTAGTATATGTTAGTGCAAATATTACGATATTTAATCTATATGATCTCTTTATGTTTTGGTGATAACAAACATGTGACTTGTAGTACGTAACGTAAAGTGCGCAAGTTACTCGTTTGCACAAATCATCAATGCATAGATGCATCAACATCTCTCGACGTCTCAAGTATGCATCAAGACGGACATTGATTTACACCCGACGTAAATCACATAAGGTATGTACAAACAAGCATTAAACTTATAGGATGATCAAAGAAATAAGTTTTTGTCTTAAAATTTATATTTTTATAAATGTAACAAAATAATTTTTTCAAAAATTAGTTAGACAAATTATTTTTGAATTATAAAGAAATGTTTTATATGGTAATTATTTCCACATTCAAAATCTGGTCTTTTTCCCCCCAAACCAGGTTAGATCTTCACAAGATAATTATTTCACCACAAAAAGACAAAAACAGGAGCGTCTGTCGGGGCGGCCCTCGTAAAAACCGGCGGCCCCCTAATATATCTGGGAGCCGCCACTTTCAGACAGGTAGTTTTCAGCTCCTATAAATAGTGGGTCACTTCTAACTATTTTTAATAACCTTTTTTGCACGAATTTCTTTCAGTTCTTTCTCTCTCTAGATCTCACCAAAGCTCTCTAAATCTTTAATCATTCAACTTGGTTAATCTTGTTTAAATGTGATCCAATCTTCTATCCTTTCCTCCTTTCCTCAAATGCAAGAGAAAAACTTTTGTTATCGTCAAGATACGAAGTTATGTAGTATAGTTAGTGCATTTGTAACATTTGTTACATATAGATCGAGTCCATGTCTTCCAATCTTTAGTAGTGTTTAGATCTGAATGGTGTATAAATTCAGAAGTTTTAATGGTGTGTTGGTTAGTATTTTAGTCCTCAAAATACAAGTGTGGGTGGTAGATTGGTTCTAGCTAAGATTATGACTCGACTTTACGGTTTCCACAATATATTTTGAATTAGAAACTTCATGCCCAAAAAATTCAACATCATTATCATCATCTATGCGGACAACATTTGAACCCATTTGGTAAGAAAAAGAAAAATCAAATGTATGGTTGATATTGAACTTTTTTCTCACGTATCCAACTAGCTCAGCCTCATTATATTTATTCTTAGTACAACTCCATAAACCATGTCTTCACAAACCAAATATACACTAAATTTAATATCTGAGCCACTCATTTTTTTGATTGTGTATTTAGTTTTTTAAGGTTATAACTTGTGTTTACCATCTTGTAAATATATATAGCTAAAACTTCAACTACCACATATTTATTCCACCTTAAATGAAACACAAAGTAATTCAACTACCAAATATTTATGCCACCTTAAAAGAAAGACAAATTAATGATGCATATATCTAACACATATTAATTACTAGTAGAGCATCCATCAGTAGAGCAACCGTCAGTAGAACAACCGTCGATAGAGCACCCGTCGGTAGAGCACACTGATACATATTTATTAAATCTATTAAAATTTACACCAAACACTTATCTATTACTTTATCCCAACTACCATTTCCCCACCTATTCTACATCAATGACATTTCATCAATAAAATTTACACCACATGTGCTCTACCAATGGGTGCTCTACCAGTATTTAATATGTGCTCTACCTCATACTAACTTTTTGTGTATTTAATACTCCTTGAAGCTATCAATTTCATATCGCTTTATTAACCTTAAACTCATAAAGTTCGTTTTAGTTGGTATTTGGTTTTTATAAAGAATGACATCTCAAGATACATATTTAATAGCAAGTAGTGATTTAGTGTTTGATGAGTTTGTGTGTGTTTCTTTATTATTTTGTTCACTTTTGAAGATTTATTGTTTCTTTAATAAAATTTTCTTTTTTAAATTCTTTCGATTTTTACACAGGTCGTCATATAGAAGTGATGAACTAGTGTTTGAAGTTTTCTTTCAGAGTTGTTTATACTTCTATTACTTAAGGTATGTAGGTGGCCAAATTCTAGATTTGAGGTTATCAAGGTAAAAAACGTGGTCGTATAAACAAATAAGTGACCTTTTTGTGGATAAATTAAAAGAGGATATATGGGCTTGGTTTTATTGTAGACCCAAATGTAGTCTTGAACAAGGTTTGACTATTAGTGAAAGTGATAGGGACGTGGAAAAAATGTTTGAGATGGCTAACTTTCATGGGACTCTTGAGGTGTATATTGGCCATATTCCTCAAGCTCCCCTAGTTGGTTACTATTTTAAAAACTTATGTGTTGCTAAGTCTGATGAGGATATTACCTCGATAAATAGAACCATGAAAAGAAAAAGAATGATATTAACTATATGTCATTGGAAGAGCATATTGCATGGGAGAAAGAAGAAGCTCAATCTCCATCTTACCTTAGATCACCTCATGTTAGGCAAAGAACTTTAGTTATTCATGGCAAAGGTAAGGTGATTTTGGATGACTTTGAGGCTATGGGTAATGATTTATGTTCAAAGGATGGACTCATTTCAACTATGAGTGATGGTGACCCGGCTGTTGGAGGCTCTAGCCTCCTGTCTGTGTCCAAGAACAATTATTGCGGATCATCAAGCTCTAATCTTCATTAATTTATCTAACGTGTGTTGTGTCCCAGATTTTGTGTTGTTGTATTATGTATTATGTTTGAATTGTTGTATCATTTTATCACTTGTTTTATTGTTTAGTGTATTTGTTATCATGACATTGCTTAACTACGTGTTTAGGATTGTTACATTTAAATTTTCTTTCGTAATATTAAGTTTTTATTAAGTGTTTAGGATTGTTACATTTATTAAAGTGATTTTACCAAACAACATGTTTTAGGCATGAGACCAATCCTATATACTAAAACCCAAGTACCAAACGGGCCCTAATTGTTTAGTATTGTAAATGTCATATAGCAATAAAAATTATGTTGATCTTATCATGTTTACTAAGGTAAAGCACTCGTCAGTAGAGCACCCGTCAGTAGAGCACACTAACACATATTTAATATTTGCTCCAAACACTTATTAATTACATCTTCCCACCACCTACTCTACATTAATGACATTTTATCTATAAGTTAAATGCATCAAGTAACTTTTGTTAAAATCTCACAAACTTGTTTAGTGTAATAGCAAACTTTGATGTTTGAAATCACCTACAAATGAATTCACCACCAAACCATGAATGGGAACATTTGCTTGATATAGACGACTCCAATCTCCAACTTTCAGCCCCTCCTCGTCTTTCCAAAAGCAGTAACACAACCCCCATCATCCGAAACTTATGTTTTTCATAAACTTAAGAAATGGATTATGGTGATGAAAAGCCAATTAGGATAATTCCAGGTCCTACTAGTATTTTTCAAATGGACATAATCCATAAACTACCAAATGTTGGCGATGATGCCACACAAGAGTATATTAGAAAATTAATTGACGATGTGAGCGAGGATGATGATTTTAAATGTGGGTCGTGGGTTACAACGCTTGAGTTTATAAATGATGGTGGGGGAGATCGAGGGTGGGTGTTTTGGCAAAATCAAGAGTTACCTAAAGAATGAGAAACTTGTTTGCGATGTGATCGGTGATATGAATGTAACACTCAAAGATCCTTCAAGCACAATGTCTGGTACAATTCATCACAATGTGTTGTTAGATGATGGTCATGCAAAGGCTATTATAGTTGGATCTGCTTTAATACTTCATAATGTATATGTGTTTTGTCCTAAATCATCAAATTATTATCTTAACATTACAATTAGAAATTTGGTTAACGTATTCCAGAAGGACATAGTTGCGGAACATGCCGATGGTGCAAGTGGAAGTAAAATTTCATACGAAGAAACATTATCACAAATGATGTAGTTTATGTGTACATGAACAGTTAAATGATGTTGTGTGTGGTTATTCAATGTAATAATATTTTTTTGCTTTTAGAATGGTACTAACAACTGGTGATGATGTTAAAAGATGTTAGAATGGTAACCTTTTTAGTTAATGAAGTAATGAATTTTTTGTTAATATTTGGCAACCTTTTTTGTTTTAACTGTTAATGATGTTAGAATAGTTTGCATTTGCATTCTCTTAATTCCATTTGCAGAATAGTTTGCAATGGGGCTGGTGCGTCGTAATTCCTTGAGATAGTTTCTAGCGGTGCATGGGCATGGGTGTATGGGGGTTAGAGCTGGCTGTGGCAGTGGGGCTGCAGCGCTTTTGCATTATGTGCATTTGGGGCTTACGCGGGCAAATGTGCAGCTCGGCAACTTGCATTGGCTGCTGCTGGCTGGGGGCTTGGTCCTTGGGCTGGGGCTTGGGGCGTGTGTGTGGCCTGTTTTGCTGGGGCAGGGGCAGGGGGGGGAAAAATTGATTCACAAATTTGGTCACGAGATCCTCCCAAGTCAAGATTGAATTTGGAGGTTCTTTCTCATACCAAGTTTTAGCGGCTCCCTCGAGCGAATATAGAAACATCATAAGCTTAATCACATCGTTAGGCACATTCCTAAATCCTGAAGTCGAGGTAATCATTTTGAAACTATTAATATGAGCATGAGGATTTTCACTCTCACGACCGTAAAATGGATTTGCTTGAACCAATTGAAGCAAATTCGTATTAATCTCAAAATGATCTGCATTAATTTCTGGTAAAACAATAGCTTCTCTGTACCCTTCCGTTGTTGCCCGGAGTAGCTCTTCCATTGTACGTTCCGCCATTGGTGCAACGATAGTACGAAGCTCGGGTTCGACTATGTTTGGAGCACGTCCTTTATTTCGACGTCTCGGAATGGTTACGTTTGAATTATTTAGAAAATAGGAATTTCTAGTGCGCATGCACTAATCAAACAAAACAAAATGATAAAAGAAATGAGAAAAGGAAATATTTTTTTTGTTTGCCGAATAATCAACAAACTTAGGGTAACTCTCTTAAGTAAAATAAATTTTACAAAAGAGGTGTGCCTTTTTCGTAAGTGGCACAAACGGTAAAAAAATTTAATCTTTGGTTCGGGAACTTATTAATGGATAATACATCAATTGAAGGTATTATTTGTTGGTGTTCTTTTACCAACTTTGTAAATTTTAAATATTCACAAATTAACGAGAAAAATCAAAAAAATTAGAAGAGCAAATATTTTTTTAAACTTTTACTTATACTAAAAAGAAAAGAAAAACATTTTTTTACTTTTTATATTTTTAATTTTTTTGTATTTTTGATTTTCTTAAAAGCGTAACTTTCGAAGACGAAAAGTTCTCCAAATCACGATCAACAAACTTCAAACGAAGGAATCTTAATCACAAATCCCCGGCAGCGGCTCCAAAAACTGATCGTTATCAATTATATACGTATAGAATATAAAAGTAATAGAAAATTACTAAAAACCTTTGAGGACAAAAGTTAAAAGCAATTTCTATACAAAAATACTACACGTTTTAACCGGCAAGTGATTACCGGGTCGTTAAGTCCCAACAATTTGTGAAATTGAATCCTCGTTTTCACTTGGACAACGATTTAAATAGGTTCGAAGATTTTTGATTTCTAAAATCCTAAAAGTAAGCAAATAAAGGCACAAATAAAAAAACTACGCAAAACGTAAATAGGAATTAAACAAATGCAACAATTAAATCCTAAATTAAACCTAAAACTTGACTCTAAAATTATTTTTAATCCTAATTTACTATTAAAAAGGAAATGCTAAAGAAATCCTAAAACGAAAATGGTTAAAACTTAAAAACAAAGAAAACGAAAACGGGGACGAGAACCCATTCTTTAAAAAAATGACTTTACAAAACATTTACCCTACAAATGAAATTTTATTTTTCCTAGATGCAAAATGATAAAAGAAAATTTTAGAAAAGAAAATTATTTTTTTTATTATTTTTCTATTTTTTATGATTTTTTTTAAAGATTTAAACTAAAAAATGATAAAGATTAAACTTTTAATGAGAAAAATCCAGAAAAAAATCACTAAAAGTCCTAAATACTCTAAGGAATGCAAGAAAATTAAACACAAGCTCCTAGCTTATCTAATAAGCTGAGAAAATGGCAAAATAAGCTATGGCTTTATATAAAAACTAAATGGACAAAAACGTGTATAAAAGAAGTATGAAAACAAACACTAACAGATGAGCTAATGTAGCAAAGTGGTTAAGTATGAGTGTGTGTAAAGGCAAGGTCGTGTGTTCGAGTCCCAGGCCATGCTTTTTTTTATTATTTTTTTTGAAAATTTTAAAAGCAAACTTGTAGAAAAGCTGAAAATAAAAACTTTTAATAAAAGAAACTTTTTATGAAATTCTCTAAATAAGCTGGAAATCAGCTTAAAAGACAGAAAAATGCTAAACTTTCTTTTTTAGCTTTTATATAAAACTTAAGTACTTGAAAACATGAAATAAGCTAAACCTAAGACTTAATAAGCTACTTTTATACTAAACCTAACCTAATAAGCTAATTTGAAAAGAAAATAAGCACAAATTAATAAGCAATAAGCTGAAAAATTCAAATAATGAACTTATAGGAAAACTACTAACCAAACAGCCTCTCAAGTAGACTTTGAGCTAAATTTTATGCTAATAAATAAGTACTTTAAGAAAAGAGACTTATACCTACTTAAAGCTTGACCTAAAGGCTACTTGAAAATGCTTATTTTGAAAAACAATTGCTTAATGAAAGAGTACTTTGAAAACAGACCTAATGCTTAGCATATGACAATTTTGTTTTTGAAAATGAAAAGACAAAAGCTAATTTTAAAAGCTAAAGACAGATTATCAAATAACTACTTTTTGAAAACTAACTTAAAACGGATGAACAATGACCCTAAATCTATTTGAATGCTAAAAATCTAATCCTAAAAACTACTTATACCCTATGAAAATTAAACTTGAAAAAGAACTTTTTGAAAAATGATTATACTTATACAGTTTGCACCAATTTGACCCAAACCTTAAAACTATGAATACAGACCTAGAATACTTGATATTAACACTTATAAAGCACTAAAGTAAGAACAAATGAAGCACTTATATCAGCTAGAAATCAAATAAGCTAAAAATTCTACTATTACTGACTTATATGCCACAGATTCAAGGATAAAGCTAGAAAACCTTATGAAAACTTTATCAAATTAAATAAACTAACTAGAATCCTAACATACTAGCCTACAAATGATTATTTAACTCAAACTTAGGAACTTAAAGATCCACAAACAGTAGTAACTCTTGGTTAGTACTGCTGTGCCAAACACCCCTTTAAGTAGACTCAAAACCATTTTAAGCTTTTAAAAAATAAAATTGATTATCAAAATTTAGCAACCAGATATTAAACAACTTTATTATCAGCTAATTAATAACTAAAAACACTTAAACAATATCAAAATGACAGAATTAAAGCTATGCTAGATATTTTTGGATTTTTAAGACAAAATATGAAAAACTAATACCTAAGCTTCTAAAGTTGAAAACAGATGATCAATCATATCCAATAAGCACAATAAGATAGAATTAAGCACTAATAAGCAAGTAAGCTGAAAACAAGCAAATGCAATTATTAAGCTAAGAAACTTGAAATTTAAAGAAGACTTACAAAAGCCTTTGCATAAACAAGGCAATAATGCTCAAGGAGCTACTCTAAAGCTCTAGCTTATCACAAGGATAAGCTAGTAAAAGTCCAATAAGCTCTTTCATTTTAAGCTTATCATCCAAATAGCTAAAATCCATATTAAGCATAGGTAACTGATTTTAAGGATTTAAGTAAATTAATGGCTTAATTGAGCTCAATTCCAAGCTTAGAGACTTGAAAGAGCTTTTAGTAGCTTATGACTAGCTTAGAGAGCTTATGGAACGATTTTAAGCTTATTCAATCATATTTTGCATAAAAGTGAATTAATGGAAAACAAAGATCATATTAAGAAAACTTTAACTTTTATTAATAAAAGAGCAGGTTACAAAGGTGAAATTGAAGTTACAATAAGCTAAAACATTACTTGAAAGAAAATTACAATTTTAAAAGCTAATTTGAAAAGCTACTCAAAACTAAAAGCTCCTCTAGATATCTTGCTGTGAGTGAGGAACCCTTGTATTTATAGCCTTGGAGTGAAGCTTCTAGGAGTCTGGATACGCTCCTCTTATTCTTGATCTTAACCCTTCATTCAATGCCAATCATTGGATCTTTAATCATCACCGTTAGATTAAATGATGAGCACACGGATTGCCAACGTGGCATTCCGTGTGTCAGACCTTTTGTGCTTCTTTTGGCTAGGATTTAGTGTAAAAATCCTTGTCCTTGTGTGTTTCTTTCATATCCGCGTGTCCTTTCTTGTGGGCTTCGACCAATAAGAGCCTCTCATGACGTCTAACTCTGCCACATCGTACCTTGGTACTCGAATTACTAAGCCACGCTGTCAATTGCCATTTACCCTTTGATTTGAGTTGGGTTAAACGCGAAGACGACGATGAATAGTAAAAGGGATTACGCGCCCTTTTTTGACAGTTAGATGGGGGTTTGACTCGGGGTTTTGGGTCGTTGACCTGGGCTTGTTTTATAAAAGGAAATGGGATGGGCCGGGTATAAGGTTTAAGGTAAAAAGGGTTTATTATTAAAAGTTAACAACCGTTAGTTAAGGGACTAACGGTGTTAGGGTTTAGGGCTTTTTATGAATTTTGATTTAACATTAAGGGCTTTTGTGGTATTTTGAGGGTTTTGGCTTTTTGTGTTTGACCAAGCTTTGACCAAAGGTTGACTTTTGTTGACCATTGATAAATACTCCCGGCTCTTTTGCACTCTTTTCGTTCCCGTGTCCGTGTTTGTCCGGTTTTGGCCGATTTCTTGTGATATTTGCATTATCCGTACCTACACAATCACAAAGACAAAACAAGCAATATACAAGCATTTTATGCACAATTTCATCTTTTAAGGGCTATTTTTGGTATACAAATGATATGTGTATTCTCACATATCAATTCACTTGGAAGATCATCATCCAAAAAATCAAAAACATTGCAAACAGAGCATATGATACAAATCGCTCACCTGGATTCTTCCTTGTTGTTACCGTTTGTATTGTTAATTGACGATCACTTTTACAAAAGTGTTCAATCTTACCACTAATTACTCGGGATTCCGATGAAGACCAAGATGGCATGATTTAGGGTTTATGAGATTTTTGACCGTTGGGGGGAAATTGGCGAAAAATAAAATGTGTAAATTGTTATTAAATAAAGGGTTAAAGGGGTGGATTTTGTAAAAAATAAAGTGTATTGGCTAAATATGACATTGGCAAAAAAACAAAACGGGAAAATTGTATTAAAATATTGTCACGTCAAATGATTTGTTAAATAGTGTCACTATAGAAAGATTAGTAAAAGATTTGCATTATTTAAAAAATTAATACTTGGTTACTTACAAAAGAAAAATGTGGAAACTTCGATGCTTTTTTAGACTATTAACCCATTTTTATATTCACATATACTACTACATAATAATAATAATTTTGGGGTTATTCTTTCGTTTTAGAACGATATATATATATATATATATATATATATATATATATATATACATACATATATATATATATATATATATGTATATATATGTATATATGTATATATATGTATATATATGGTGTGGTTATTGTGAAAAGTATATTAGTGTAGAAAAAATAAGAAGGATTCTTGATGGTTGGATGAAACTAGCAAAAAGTTGATCAATGGATGATATTAGTGATTGTGTTTTAATAAATAACTCTTTATTAATGAAGAATAAATGTTGTTTGACCCATTTAAAAGAATTTGTTTTTCTATTAATTACAAGGAATTCATTCTTGTTATATTATAGTGACACACTAATTTTTCTATACCTTTATTTATGACACTAAATTTTTTTGCATACGTAATGACACACTGGTTTTTTTGACACATTTGTAGTGTCACACTAAATATTAGTACATTTGTAGTGACACACTAATTTTTTTTTCATACGTAATGACACACTGGTTTTTTTGACACATTTGTACTGACACACTAACATTTTAGTACATTTGTAGTGACACACTAAATTTTATGAGCATTTGTAATGACACATTCGAAACGACACACCAATTTTTATGACACACTTTTAGTGATAAACAAAGTCTTTTGACACATATAATGATGGTGTTTTATTAAAATTAATGATGGTGTTATATTATAATTAATGATGATGTTTAATGAATGTATCAAAAAAAATTAGACTTTTTATCTTTTTTATCCTAAAACCTTTCCTATTTGAACCAATCTCTCTCTCTCTCTCTCTCTCTATATATATATATATATATATATATATATATATATATATAACAAGAAAATTTAGGCATGATGACATCCTCCTTAAACAATCGCATAACATGCATACCCTAAACCTTTAGAAATCTATTTTGTCAAAAACTCCTTTCTAGAACTAAATAACGTGAGAGAGCATGTGATATGGTGGCCTTGTTTGACCATTTTGACTTGTTGTATAAGTGTAGTGGTCGGTTGACCTCTCGGTCGGTCCCCTCTCTTAACGCGTCGGACATGGGGGCGCGCATCTCACATGGGCAAAATGGGCGAATCGAACACTTATGTGACTGAGTAAATGGCACAAACGAAAACCCTCAATGGTTACATTTTGCACCTTTTGGGAAATTAAAATATAATTTAGTTTAAATTTTTATACATTTAACACTATAAATACCCTCATTACTTCACCATTTTATACATAATTTCACATACATTTTTTCTAACACTTTACACATCTCATTTAAAATAAATATCTTTAGATGTGGTAGCTCAAAACACTGGACAAAGTCTTGTGAAACAGCCCCTCACCTTTGTGAGTTGTAGCAAGCTTCTCTCCTAGAAAAAGAAAGAGATGTTAATCTTGTGGACCAAGTTGATTTTGGAAACAATGACTTGGATGTCTCATACTTTTTTAGTGGTGACACTAAATTGAACACTCCAGATTTTGTCAGTGATCTAGATATTTAAAATGAACTATGTTGAATTATCATAACTATGTCTTTTGCTTTGATATTTTCCTTCCGACATGTATTTTCCTTTCCATGTGTGTTTTTCATTGGATAACTAGTATTTCATTTTTATGTAAAATATCTTTTAAATAATAAGAACTTCTAGTTATTTTTCTAATACGTATGCTCTAAAAAATTTTAGATTCACTGGAGCACAACATTAACAAAAAGTTAGAGACCTATGTATAGCGGATAGCGGTGCTACACACACTATCCTCAAGTCAAATAAGTATTTTTCTGAATACAGATCAACCAATGGAAGAATACGTACAATATCAAGTCCTGTGAACTTGATAGAAGGAATGGGAAAAGCTAATTTCATACTACCAAATGGCACACAGTTTTTGATAAACAATTCTATATTTTCTCCCAAGTCCAGTAGAAATTTGTTGAGTTTTGGTGACATATATCTTAATGGATATGACACTCAAACTACAACAATTAAAAATGAGAAATATTTGCATATCATGATAAAAGCAATGTATATAAAAAATGTCAATGCTTCATTCTGGATTGCATTTTACACATTTAAGGGTGGCAGAATCACACATGGTGATTATAGAGAAAATCTTGTGATCCTAGTGTAATCAGCTTGTGGCATGACCGGTTAGGCCATCCAAGATCAACAATGTTGAAAAGGATAATTAATAGTACACATTGACATCCATTGAAGGATCAAAAAATCCTTCAAATGGATAAAATGGCTCCATGTACATATGGGAACATAATTGCAAGGCCATCACCACTTAAAGTTGAAAAGAAATCGCCCATGTTGTCCTAATTCATAATCCATATTATCAAACACTTAAGCACAACTATGGAAAAAATTTAGAGAGAGAAAGAGAGATGTAGAGAGAGAAAGTAAAAAGAAGGAAGAGGATGGAAGGAAGTGTTCTTACCAAATGAAAACAACTAAACATGAGGAGACGAGTGGGTATATATAGTGCATAAACCCTAAGAGGTGTATAACACTTTCTATCGTGGGTCGGGCTTGGCTTTGGTTGGGCTTAAGGCCCTAAACATGGACAATATTAGCTTAAATTCCAAGCCCGCGTTCCCGAATAGTCTATTACAGTTTATGCAAAGTTCTTATCACATAAGACCGACACTAAATATGATGACCGTTACATTTCTTGTTTGACTTTGATAATTCTAAGGCTAACAATATCCCCACTGGAATGGTCATCTCCATCAAGAGTTTGACTTTATATGCTTTGCCGTTTCCTAGTCTTGTGTCTTTGTCTTGAACTTTGTTGTAGTAGACTTTGTTCCTTCATGCTTTGTATCTTTTGATCTTAGCCTTTGTCTTTTGATTATGAGTTTTGAGATCTTTAAATCTTTCCTTGTTCTAGATGCTCTTGATATAAGTGATCGGTACTTTGCTCTTGACGTTGTTGACTGACACTTGTATCTTGACATTTTGATTTAGCGTGCATCCTTGAATATCCTTGTGCTTGGACCAAGATACTCATACTTCGCATTTTGACTATCTATATCCCATTTTGACTTTCTAAGGCTAACAATCTCCTTATTTGACTATCTGTCCTTTGAAGTTCTTATGCCAATTGTAGTTGTTGGGAGAAGGTCTTTTACTTTCTTGATTGTAGCTTTTTGATCATTACATTCTTTAGGATTTGATGATGATAGAGTGACTTTGGAGCTTGAGTATGAGTATGTGGTGATGAGATTAACTTTGCTAATTCTGAGGTGGCTACATCTTAAGTTACCTACATGTATAAGGGTTAGCAAATAAACTTAGATATGAAAGAATGCCTTGTACATTCCTCGAAGTTCGATAAGTTTAACCTCTTGTTTTATGAGGACCGTGACAGTATAAATATAGTACCTGCATCATCAGGATTCAATTCGAGAAATGAATCTCCTTAACAGGTTTTTTTAGCTTGAAATGTGGTTTATCTAAAGCTAACACGTCTAGATACGCTAACGAAGCTTTTCGATATTCCACAGCTATCCTAAATCCGGATTCCCATTCGAGATAGGATAACAACGTATATAGGTGAGCTATTGAAGTAAACTGTAAATTAAACAACAACAACTGAAGACTTCGTCAATTCTCATAACCTGAACCACATTGGGTTTTACAGTATGCACAAGTTTGATTCTTATAGTATCTCGCAAGTCACCTACCACAGTGCTGTTTGATACTGGCACTAAAAGGATTTATATTCGTCATTGTTAAATCTAAAGAGTATCACTCTGAATATTCTGGTAAGATCACAAAGATTACGCATATGACTCTTTTTTTACAACTTGTGAACTTATTTTCACTCAACAAGTGTATTTTGACATTGTGTCCTAATGAGATTTATATTCGATCTCTTTTGGATCTAGATTCAATTTGTGCACTTTGGTTTTAGTGATCAGAGGCTGGAGCTGATTGCCACCTTTTAAATATCAACAATTTCAGAGTGAGATGTCAATAAATAACATGTGTATCTTCGTGACAAATAAGACAAAAAAATCTTTTGAAAGAATCTTGAATGGCTAAGGCCTGGGAAGGAATGTGCATTGTATCACTGGGTCCGTGACATCTATCTTCAATACCAGACATCATCTTTGTGATTCTGATAGATTATGCATTGATCTGGTTTCCGCCTAAGTGTATGGAGGGCTTCTTTCTTTTCACCTTTTACAAATCATGTCTTTTTCATTCTTTAACCCCTTCAATGTTTACAAAGACGTCATTACTATCACCATGTTGTGATTGTTCCGGTGATAACTCTTGTCTTAGTCAACATTATTCCCTTTTCTCATTCATCTCCAAATCATACCTAAGGACTTCTAATCTAACTATGGAATGTCCACGGGTAGATCCCTCCGGTTATGGTTAGATCATAGGACTTATGCCTAACCTTAACCACATTATGACTTCATCGGTGTCGTGAATTAGTTGGTTGTTGGGGATAGAGATCAAAACCACAAAACCGTTGAAAATCAATCAAAGTGTTTGATATAAATCAACACGTTTAACACTTTGAAAGTTTCATTTTTTTAAATACCCCCTACACATGTGCATCGATATTCGAAATTGATTTGCACATGGAGGAAAGAGTTTAAGTGCAACTCTTGAGTCTTATTGATCACCTTACTTTTTCTTGATCACATTTAACCACATTTTCCCCCCTTTGAAAATGATAAATCTCTTAGTATTTTCATTACCAATAGATTAAAATTTGACAAGAAAAAGATTCGTGGCGAGAAAAATGCATAAGCATGATAATTTTGGAACATTTTCCTCTTGCTCCCCTTCAATTTCACATAATTATGACACCGCTTATTAGAATAAGGATCACTTATTAAAGAAGGATACGACATTGTAAATTCCATTTGAAATCAAGGTTGAGCCACTTTTATATGTTATAAACAAAATGAGAAAGCTAGTTATGTCAAAGTGTGTTTATATCTAAAACGGATGGTCACTAGGCCACTAACGATGGTTTATTATTTTTCTAGACCGGATGTAGCTTCGATTGCTAGCGCGCTTGTTGATATATACACACTCGTCAACAACTATTTTTGAAATTTAATATTTTTCACTTGTTTAAACATTATGGAATGTGGAGCACACAATTTTGAAAGATACCATGTGATAACACTTGATGTATTCTAGTTAGCTTACTTGCTATATGATATTTTGTTGGGCCAATTCAGTGTCCAATGATCTTTCACTTGAATTTGAATAGAAAATATCCTAAGTTTAGATAACCTTTAACATTGTTAAGGTCACTAAATGAACAGTCATTCAGTGAGTTACCTTCAAGTGTTCAACTTGAGTCTATGAGAAAGACTCAACCATTCAGTGAGGCATCACTTAGTGAATGAAGTCTCTGAGCTAAAGAAGAAGGTGATGGGTTTAGTGAGTTATGGCAATAAGCTCACTGAACCCTATACGATCTCCTTAATGTTAGAAGACCCTGAAGACAAGAGTCTGAAGAATATGGGGGATAATTTTGAATGGATAAGATCAAGTACTTATCCACCTAAAGTCAAACTATCCTGAATAGGGTACAAGGTCTGTGTCATCACTGACCTTAAAAAGTGTGTTTGTCCCATTCCTATATTAGAATGTGTAATAAAGACAAATGTACGAATGTACTTGTCTAATCAACTTGGGGACGCAGACTTATCACCCATGTGGGTATGACCCTACCTTAGCACTATAAATAAAGTCTTGTAAAGGAGTAGATTAAGTTTGTGCACTTAATGTTTCATCATTCACAAACCAACCTACTCCTCCAAATCAACTAAGTCCCTAAACTAGTAAAATTGGTTAGCATAGTTGTCGACTTAGCATAATACTTTGGTTTATGCTAAGTTGTTAGTGAGGATATCATACACAGATACATTGTCATTCAATCCTCATTGTTGTTTCGCAAACAATGGGGTATAATTCTTAATAAGATTTATAAAGGATTAAACATTGAAAAAAGTGTTGTGTTCTTTACTTATTGTATTTATCTTTATCAAAACCGTTTTCAATACATTACTTTCAAGTCATGAGTTAGTTTATCTTAACTTTCTAGTTATTGGTTAACTAACTTAAAGGGAACAACACATTTAATAAATCTTTGACAAATTGTGCTCACACACTTAATGTTTTGGACACTCTAAATTGACCTGAGAGAATGTGTCTAAAAGCATTAAAACTTTGTTTTAAAAGCTCTCTCTTAAAAATTGATCCACTTCTAAAAATGATTCAACTTTTGAAAGTTTCGTGAGAAGGGAGTGTTTACAAAATTTTGAAAGATACCACTTATTGTTGAAAATACCACAAGAATTTGACATTTAAAGCACACTTGAAAATATGTGTTTAAATTTTTTGAAAACCATTGTTACTTGAGCGCTAAAGACTTAGAATATCTTTTAAATTGACGTGTTGCATTTGTATCAGATCAAGTCCGAGAAGTTGTAAATTTCTCGTTATTAAGGATAAATGTGTGTGACTCACCTTCTCCTTTGACATTTTGGTCCGGATTGCAATCTGAAAGTGATTACAAGCCATAGTATCTCGAGCTTAAAATTTTAAATGTTTTGTTTATGATTCTCAAGACCGAAAATACTTCTCTTTTTCTTGTTAAGGATAAGCACATTGACACGTACACCTTCCTTTGACGATGGAGTCCGGGTTAAAGTATGAAGTAACTGTAAGCCATTGAGAAAAATTAGAAATGACATGTTTTAAAGAATTTGACATCTTGCTCGAACTTTATTTACACATCCGTGACCGAACATCCAAGTTATGCAATAAATCCTCGTCATGATGAAACCGCAAAATGCGACTCTAGTGAGATGCTCCAAGTAAATCCAAAGTAATGCAAGTTAATGACCTGAGAAATACATGCTTAAAACATCAACAATAATGTTAGGGATTTCATAGGTTTAAGTAAACATAAGTGTGGGCCACAAGATTTTCGAGTATGACCATTATAACAAATACAATGTCATTGAAAAAGTAATTATGATTAAACTAAGCTCATGACATCGAAGCACTGACTAAAGTTTGCAGTTGTTACGTATTGTTGCCCGGTAGGTGTCCAACCCAAGACCACCTAGAGTTTCCTAAATGGTATACGTCCATTTGACCAGTATAGTCAGTCAAGTAAGCGCTACTTACTCGGACGGGGAGGTCAATCCCAATAGATCTATTTACATCATTCACGCTTACACGAAGTAATTCACGGTTCATGAGAGTGGGCATAAGTGTACTTAGGCTAATCCGTAACAGTTTAAATGCACTCGTGTCCATAAGTAAAAACAAGCAATGTATCTCACCCGAAGTGTTTCAAAACAAGTATAAATCATGTAAAAGTGGGGCTATGAAACTCACCTCAAGCATAGTAGTATAATCGAGGAAATACACGCAAGTTCAAAGATAGAACAAGTCCTAACCGTGACCTAATTCAATGATAAGGTGCTTTAGGTTTAAAATATGAAGTGATTTATATGCATATGATTTTTATATACTTTTATCACCCTTATGTACTTGCAGTTAAGTCTTATAAAGTTTTCACATATTAACCACATAGAAAAATGTCAAACCTTAACCCTTTTAGCAAAATAGTTTACCCTTGTTGTCCAGATTTTTAGTTCAACTTCTCGGGATCATAACTTACTCATTTTTGACTGAAATGATAAGGTGTCATTTTATATACTTTTCGGGGCCATTTAACCCCCAAAATCATGCAAATATGCCCAAACATTTTACTTAATCTTTTCTTTTTGATGTTTTAGCATTTGGGAAGCATTTGGAGAAAAAACACGTGACTTGGGCTCGATTCGGAAAGAAAATGGGTAAAAACACAACTTTTTAAGCTTGCGACTTCCATTCAGACGTCTTCACCAAAAGTGCATAGAAAGTTAATTTTTGAAGAAAAAGCGTGACTTGTCTGTTGGTGGAGACGGCGTTAGAATTTACCCTTGACGCCGTAAGGATCAAGAGGCAACGGTGTCACTACGTTTTATGATGGTGTCACATGTGCCGACTCAAAGATCCGTTTGGAAGATTCGATGGGCTGACGGCGTCACAAAACCCTAGCGCCACTGTCAGAACCCAATGTCTATATATACAAACCTAAATTTTTCATATTTTCATGTGGAAATTTGGGAGAACCTTTGTAGTAGATATTATAGTCTATTTTTAGGGTTTTCTAACCCTTTTGTACTCATTGTTACTCCATGTTCAATTGAAGTGAAGTTCCTTTACCCTTTTAATCATTCAATATGTCTATGTGTTGTTTGATTAATTGTTCTTTACTTTCAATTAACATGCTTCGATAAATTTAAATAGTGTTTGCTTACGATTACATGTAACCTACTTTGTAATCTCTTTTTATGTTCCTTCTTATTAGTGGTGTGCGCGTTAGGCATTAGAAAACTAGCTATTTGATCTTCATATCATAGCGAAGACGTCTAGTGAAACGTGAGTGGGTTAAGAGGATACCCACATTATGGATATTCATATCTAGTTTGTCGTAAGGGTAGATTTCTAATTAAGTATTTAGTGCGCGTGAATTTACTATTCGACTTGAGCGGTGTCTGAAGGTAACCACCGTCTAGGTTGTCACGTAAACAGCGGACTTGACCAACCCGCTGCTGAATTAGGGGAATACTTACACATTACACTAACGAGGGTGACAGTCAACAAAATTAGAGAGAGTAACTTGGGAGTAGTGCATGATTAAGTAAATAAGTTTGTTTAACCATACGAGTTTCCTACATTTACTTTTTTGCATAATTAGAATAGATTTAAGAGTAGTTAGTAGTTTAAGCAACCCCTCTTCAAAACCTGAGATTTTACTTGCTTTCAATAAAATACAAAAATACAAATATATTCTTCCCTCAATCTTTAGACCCTAGTAACGTACAATTCAAGCCGACTCAAACCATTCCTCTAAAGAACGATAATAACCACCTGAGTCTTGCCTATACTACACTACAACGGTTAGGTACTCTACCTAGGAGGGTTGTAAAACTTTTGTGGTGCAACCCGCCGCATTAAATTTTTGGCGCCGCTGCCAGGAATAGTCCAGGTTTCAGATTCTATCTAGCTTGGGTCTACTCACTAGATTCCTATCAAGTGAGATTTTATTTTTCTTTTTAGGTTAGATTTCTTTTAGTCTATCTTTTCTTTATGTTATTTGTTTTGTAATTTTCATTTTATTATTCCATTCTTTACTATGGAGTACGCAAATCCATTTGATAAATCTCTCAATTATGAACCTTCTTGCTTAGAGCAGTGCCCAAATATGTTATGTTGTTTAGGGAAGAGGATTTAGAAGAAGAAATTGAGGATGGGTTAAGGAGGAAGAATAAGAGGATGACTTAGAATACCTTAACACCTTCCATACTAGAGAAGATTTAGAATATCATGAATATCTTTTGAAAAATCCTCGACCTTCTTGGGTTAGAGCTAAAGTTAGAAAAGGGAATTTGAGTAATATAAAAATCCCATGTATTATAGGTTATTTCCTTAAAGAGCAAACATACATCGACCTAGAATCCCCAGTTAATATAATGTTTAGGCTTTACTATTATTGGATTATGAATGAGAGATTAGAATCAAGAAAGAAACTATTCAACCCCAATAAGACTTACAATTTTGTTAGAAGACTTAGAGGTATAAAGGTCTTCGTGGGTAATTTTACTTATGAGTGTGATTTTTTGGTTTTAGAAGATGTTAGTAGCGTCATAGACCATTATCTAGGTGGGATGGTATTAGGAAAGCCGTTTGTAAAAGAGTCTGAGCTTATTTATGATAAAGAAGAAGGAAATATTATGTTTGAGAAGAATGATGAAAGAGTGATATTTAAGATGCCTCATAATATGGAAAGGTTTAAGGATAAGTAAAGGAGATGAGAAAAAAGGAAGGTTATATTAGTAGAAATAGGATGACTCATTATTCAGAATGTTTGAAATTAGGACATGAGTATAAGTGTGATGAAGGAGTGATCAAAACGATTAAATTTCTCAATAAAAAAGGTAGTAGTGAGAGTGAAGAAGGAGTCACGTAAGGAGAATGACTCCGAGTCTACCTATAAGACTCGTTAATAAAGAAAAGCACTTATAGGAAGGCAACCCAATCTTTTTATTTTATGCATTTTAGGAGTATAGTGTGTTTTAATCTTTATGATTTATCTTATTGTTTGATGTATATGTAATCATGCTTTGTTTTGTCTTTAACCTCGTCTTAATTGCAATCAAAGGTATTTTGTATAAAATAAGTGTAGGGGTGATGACATCAAATAACGTCACTTTTATAGCATCAATTATCCCATGATTCTTCACTTTGTATAATTATTGCAAGAATTGATACTTAATTGCTTAAAGTTGCTATTTGCAGTAATTATGGAGTAGTTTGTGAAGTAATGCTAAAAGGCACGCATTTTGGAGCATAAACATAGAGTTCGAGAAAGTCTACTGATCTGACAGCAAATACGGTGTATTATTCTAAACCTATACGACGTATCCAAGACTTTAACGAATCAAAAGACCATTGCCTGACTTTGAAGAATACGCCGTATCCACATCAACGATACGCCATATATAATACTTTGGTCAACGAAGAAGAACCAACTGGTTTTACCTTAATACGCCATATCCATCAAGGAAGATACGGCGTATCCGTGCCTTCACTTCACCAGATACCACAAAGGAACAAAGACCAATACGTCGTATCCAGGAGCTTCTATATGCCATATTCAAGATATAGTATATGAACATTCTGGAAGATATCAAACGTGCTCCTTACTTCAAGAAATCCCAAATATGGTGTATCCCACATCACCCGATACGGCATATCGATTAATTTCCAGACGCTATAAATAGAACACCCTAAACTCAGTTTTAGGTATGCAAGTGAATCCCTAAACCACCAAGTCGGCCAAGAGAAGAATAAAGGAGCCTAGAAGGTCAGAAAAGAGCCTAAAGATCATAGGAAAACTCTTGTAATCTTTGCACAACCCAATACGCGTTCGGTTAAGGTTTCTTTTCTTTAATCGTTTATATATGAAACCATGTGTATTTTTACAATGACTATCGGCTGATACCTTTAGGTATCAACCATGTTTATGAAAATCTAATGTTTGTTTTTGTCTATATCGTTTATATATGAAACCTTGTGTATTTATCATTGATTGTTGATTATGTTTATCACATGATACTCGTTTATGTGCTTTAATATGTGTTCAATCCGTATCTAAGGATATCGCCCGTAGCTTAACTAGATATCGGACAGTTCTCATAAGTATGCGACCTATCATTCAACTGTGTCTAGTCCTACATATTTAATGCGCTGCAACTTCGGTGTTGTTAGGGCGTAGGCTAAGAGTCTGGGATAGCTCTCCATATTGCAATTTATATACCTAGAATCATAGGATCACAAATATTGAACTATCTTTGCCTTTAGATTACTGAGCTTAGTTGAGCCATAAGGTAATCTTGGTATCAACGAGTACGTTCTTAATTAATTGGTAAAGACTCGGACAGTTGACTACTAGTATATAAAGAGCCGTTAAGCTAAGTGGGTAAAGTCTCGATGAGCTAGGGTTTAGTAAGAGCATCATTAATATCTCCTAAGATAGATTATAATCAACAAATGCTTACTTTATGCGGATTGTTATCCCAAAAGCTTAATCCATTTCACAATAATAAGCTATACCAATAAGCAAAATAAAGATAGAAAAGAGATAAGCCCTTCGAGATAAGTCAATCATTGCACTAAATAAACAAACTGCATTTTATCAGATTATTCATGGTTGCTCAATATTTACGTTTTCCTCTAACATTTGTTCTCTCGACCACTTCTATATCGTTTGTTTATTTTCTTATGTGTGTTTATTGCTTTACTTATCATCAAAACCCTAGGTTAGATAACTAAATCTCGTGCCAGTCTCTCAGGCTGAAAACCCCCTTTTTTGCATTAGTTTTAGGTTTAACTTAGAAAACTAAAATACTGATAGATTTAGATATCTAACGCTCTCGCTCTTAGTGATCGACACCTACTTACATGAAAACTAACACCGACGGGTACACTGTCCCGGTAAAGTGTGTTATTTTTAGGTATAGTCGACATAAAATAAATAGTAAAAATTGATTCATAAAATACCTACGCACAACGACACATCAAGTTTTTGGCGCCGTTGCCGAGGAGTGAAGTTGTTTAATTCTTGTTTCTTAGTGTTTTAGTTTAGTTTAGTTTAGATTAATTTGCATATTTGTGTGTTTGTTTTGTGTGTTTGATTTCTGCATTGTATATTTGTGCATATTGTGTGTTTGTGTGCTTTTCTGCATTGTTACAGCCTACTGTAACTTTCTGAGTCGAATACTCAATACGGCGTATAATTTTTTTAAACCAATACAGCGTATTCGACTCTATCATCAATACGGCATATTCAGTTTACTGAATACGGCGTATGAAGCTATTTGACAGTTTTCTTTCCTAGCATATTTATTACAGGTAAAAATGGACGACCCCAACATAACTATGGAAGAATACATCAGGCTTGAGGAAGAAAAGGCTCGTAGACATGGTAAAGTGTTTAACTGGGAAACTGCTAAGTATGGTAAGATCTGGTATGATGAAGACGTTCACGACCTCAGATCCGTTGAAACCGAATTCCCAGCTATAGTCTTTGATGACGCGTTTACATCTGAAGTAAAGCACTCTTGTGAACCCCCGGTAAGTTCTCTTAACAACAATGAAATTGACTTTAGAATTTCGTTTGACGAATCCGACGATGAAGATTACACGGTAATTTTTAACAAAAACTCGTTTTCTTATAAAATAATTTATGTCAATGATTTAAAAACGGATTCGGAAAATGATAATGATAAAGTCAATATGCCTTTGTTTCCGTCACCTGAGCCTAAAGTCAGTTGTTTAAATGATTTAGATTTCTTTTAAGATTTTGAGAACGAATTTCTAGCCATTGTTTACAATGATGCTCTAACGTCTAAATCAGATTTCTCAACTGAATTCCTCAACACATCGATGAATTTAATTTGAAAGATGAAACATCATTGTCCGAATGTGATAAAGAGGAACAATACTTTAATGATCGATTTCCTTTCAACGTAATTTATCCTGATGATTTAAAATTAGGTAAGGACAATGATGATGAAAAAATCGACATCGAACAGTCTTCGGGGGATAATGTAATAAATACGAATGTTGGTGCCTATGCACAAGGGTCAAATAAGCTTTTGGAAACAAGTCTTGATACATCTAATAAATTTTTCAAAACTAGAATTTTTATCAAGAAATTTTAATCTTAATATCATGACTTGTAATTATATTATCAAAGGGATGCTAATAAATCTTATTAAGAATTTATTTGTGCCGTTTGGCATCCCGTTCAACCCCAAATTATTTTATAAGGATGGGAGTAAATTAGAGAAAGTCTAACTTAAAGACTTTTCTATAAACAAAAGTGCTTGCCAGGAGACAACCCGAAATGTATTTTCAATTTTTATCGAGTCTGTCTTCCTAGACTGTCTATACGGCGTATCCAAACCCCATGGACACGGCGTATTGACTATCTGGACGTTATCCAGTCTTTATTTTAGCACGGCCTATACGACGTATTCGTTAAACGAATACAGCGTATTAGTATACAAGTATCAATACGACGTATCCTGGGGAATGGATACGGCGTATCGACTTCCTGTACAGTTTTAGGTTTATATTTTGAGTCTAACCAAACGAATACACAGAGATAGAATTGCATTTGTTTTCTGAGAATTTACACAGGACCCTGTGAAAGGAAATCGACGAATGTTGGTGGAGAATTTACAAATCTAGAAATCTTTAAGTGTTGGAGTCTTGAAAACTCAAGACGACTGTTTAACATGAATTCTTGCTCAATAAATCAACATGGAGAATCTACCGAGCAAAACATCAGTGGAGTTTCTCATTCTAATTCTTTTTAATTCTCGTTTTTAATGTTTTATCTATACAACAAGGATGTTGTATAATTCAAGTGGGGGATGGGAATTAGAATGTATACTTGTCCTATTTGTCACACTAAACTGCTTAAATTATGCTCAAATTAAAAAAAATCAAGCATACTTTTGTGAAATTACCTATTACATAACTCGCATACAACAACCCTTATTAGATATTGTAAGGATTTAACCTTATTCGTTTCCAAATGTTTACCCAAATTCCACAAAATATGAGTGTGCCGGTGATGTAGTAGACTTTAAAACTTGGCTTGGTATATCACTCGAGATCACAGTGATGAGTACTATGGATTTAGATGGAGTAACTTGTTTAAATTGGTAAATTTTTAGGATTTCACCCGAAAAGCCTATTCATGTTGTTTATTAACTAACTACACTGGTTAGTTAATCCCCGTATAAACCCTTTGTTTACTCTCACTATAAGAGTAAGATACCCCTAGAACAACCCGTAGAGCCAATCCTTTAGGAATTACACCAACTATTTGTTTCGTTACACCTTTACACCTTAACCTACCCTGTTAGATTAAGTTTAATTTACAGTTGCTAGTTGCTTAAAGTGTAAAGTTTATATTTCCTGAATCTCGTGTCATTTTCTATCTTTGGTGCAGTTGGAAATTTGCACATTGTAAATGGGAATGTATATTATAGTCAAAACTCATGTGATTTTACTACCATCACAATTATTGGTGAGTCCGAAGAACAAAGGAACTATCAAAGGAATTATCTAGAATTATTATGATCGTGAAGATGGTGAAACTACTCCGAGTTTTGTATATAGTTATATTGGTAAAAAAAATCGAAAAATAATCGTTTGGCAAAGCAAGAACCGAAGGAATTACACGAAGGAGATTATTCGTTGATACGCAACAAAAATCAATGATGTAAAGTATTGTACAAAGTGGAAGATATCGCCACTTACCTTGTAGAGTATGTAAAGTTTGGAATGATTGGGAAGTTGACCGTTATAGGAATGCCAACTTAGGTTGTTGTTTTGGATCTATGATCAAGACGTTGTAAATAGTTGTGTCTAAATCATGGTAACGGTCGGGGAAAAAAGTGTCTAGCAACTTATAGTTTAGTCGTTTGTTTCTTGATTTTTATTTAAAAAGAATTTACTTCCCTCTTACCTAATAATTAGCCGCTGGTTTTACGCGAATGAGGACTTGTTCGAGCATGCATGTCTATTCCGTCGTTATGGCCATGTATGCATGTCTTAGCTGC
>BQNB010081116.1:0-10305 GCA_026074375.1 Tanacetum coccineum
AGATGTGTTCTGTGTTTCCTGGTAAATTTACGAAATCTAATCATTATCATTCAGTTTGCGGTAATCGAAACGAAGATTATAGAAATTAAAAATAGGAGTAATGAAGTTTTTACGGTTGAGATGATGATGCTTTCTGTTCCTTCTATGGCGTCATTGTGTATAGGGTTTTTAGTTTATTCTCAGTCTTCATGTCTTCTAACAAAGCTTCTCCCGTGTCTTTACCTGTCCATGGCAACACCATTTAAACGGTTTAGAAAGTCAAACATACCAACTTTTTAGCTTTAAACGTGATGCGGCCTTTTTAGATACTATAGGAAGACATAGTGATGACCACTTACCAGCCAAGTACCCACCATGCACATAACCATTAAACTTTTCGCTGGTATAGAGTAGCATACAAAAAAGAATAATATGCATCCAACCTTTATTAATTTGAGCAAATTGAGACAAGCTATAGCGTCTTGGTGACCAAGCCTCAATATGACCAATAATAATTTGAAGCTGTGATACAATGTTTATAGACTTGGATACTTACTTTAATATTCACTTGTGGTTAGACAACGACGATTACTTGAAAAAAAAAGAGTGCAGAACACCATGTTTAGTTTTAGTAGTTCATATCTCAAAATAAAAAACAATATAAATCCACAATCCATAAGAAAATAATACTTTGCGAATCTACCTGTTTCGTTAACCACTTGCTGGGAATAAAAAACTTGATTACATTGATTGATAGATAAAACCAAGATCATCGTGTTAATTTGCCGACGACTTTTAGAACACTAAAAAGAGAGCGGCATGCATTTTTTATGAGCAATTTTGACCTAAAACAATAATGTGTGTACGATTATAGAATTCTAAGAATGAAGATATATCTGATGTTTTTCATAAAAGATATCTTCTAAAAGATATATTTTAGAAGTTATAATATATCTTTAGAAGTTATATAGATGTAGTATGATACCTAAATTGAAAGTGATAATATATGAATAATGTTTTGCAAAGTAAAATACAAATTATCTCTTGACTCAGTTGGTAATCATTGTTGCATCTAAACCATAGGTCATGAGTTCAAACCTTGCCAACGCCAATATTTTTAGAAAAATTTTGAAATTTAATGCAAAAATAATCATGAATCCGAAAATTAATATAAATCCGAAAATTAAATGCAAAAATAACTATAAATTCAAAAATTATTGTCTTATGTGTGTCATGTCATCGTTGTTTGCGCCATGTCATAGTTGAGGTGGCGTTGAGTCACTATTTCATATTAATCCAGTCATAGTTAGCCTCATATATAAGTTACTAGCTACGTAACCCGCCCGACGGGCGGGTTCGTTTTAGTAATTTTTTGTATAGAAAAGGGTTGTGTGAGTCTGGGTTATTAACGGTGATTGTGGAGTCCAGTTCGCCATGAACGGATCAAAATGTATGCTTCAATTATACATGGACCGGAACCTGTGACACATTCAATGTATGTTCACAAAACGTATCCAAAGTTTAACAAAAGATCATTGTATTAATGTATTCCAAGTCAGGTAAACGCGAGCAACATCTAAATTAAAACTCATGTAAAAGAGATGGTCAATAGGAATACCAATGAGAATAGCAATATGCTTGGACTAAATACTTTAACCCGTTTACACTTAAATGAAGTACTATAATTTACCTTGTACTTCATTTGGGTCCTTCGATGTCAATGACGTCTCTCATTTTCTCTTGTCTCTCTACCAGTTAAAAAGTATTACTTGCATGTATTAAAGATGAACAACCCTTGGAGAGATAGGCCAATCTCGGAGTCATTTATATTTTGTTTTTTTAAGCAAATCAACGATGTTCTTCTTCAACGATGTAAGGTTTGTTTTTTTAACACCAAATGTCGACTTTATTATATGTTTTTTCATAATTTATGTGTTTATGAAGCTTTTGTGGATCCTATACTTTGGTGTTGTCGTCCTAAATCTCTGACTTTTATATCGGACTTTTCTGCAATCAATTTTGAAGCCTAAACATTGTCAGATATACTCACAATTATGAAAAATTTACTATAGGTTACAACCAAAGTACAAATTATATGATAGTTACTATAAATGTAGCTAAACCTTGCATCACCTATGTATAACATAATAATATAGGTGTATGAAATATTTTTCTGCACGAAGTTATGTTTTTTAAAGAAGATCGGTTGTATGATTTAGTCCCTAGAATATTTAGACTGCAAATAAGCAAGAATGATTGAATCTTTTATTATATCAACTTTGTACCATAAGCTTGGATGTTCTTGGCAGGTCCTACACATATATACACAAGATCAAAATAAAATCAATATCTAAACGACACGAGATCCACACAAATTGAAAACGTCAAAACTCACATGATCAATCTATTTCGTGGCAGGGGTGACTCTATCAGATGTTAGATCATCATAATAACTATCAGGCACAGTTGATTTCTTTTTGGCAGCACCAGATAATGAAAACCATACTTTTGGCCTTAAAACTGGTGGGATACCTTTTCTAATAAGCTTTTTTAGGGTCATAACATTGACTAATACAGAAAACCTTAAGGATGATGTTAAAGCAACAGAATTTGCATAAGTTTGTGAATACTAATTTGCGCCTTTGTTAGCTTCCATTGACAATTCCAAGTTTACACATAAAAGAAGTTAATAATTCACACGTTTCATTCATATCAACCTACCAAAATCCTACTCATCAAAATGGCTTGTAAGGATCATAACGCAGAAAATGGGCTAATGTACTTTTGTCTGCTTCAGCTCTGGATTTCCACCGCATATCTACACTTGTTTTCAAACTCTGAGATCAACCCAAGCCCCTTATCACCCATTAGACCGTAAACAAAACATATCCATAGATGATAGATCTGCAGCAGCAACGAAAAAAGAAAACATGAGATTGTGTTGAGACATACTAAAATATAATTCAATATAGTAAGTGCGATTTACCATTGTTGGTTCTTTTTAAATTCAGTCAAAACAGGATATATATTCTCGAATGCGGTATAAGTTTCATCCCTAACCTGAATATGAAACATAGTTAAGGATTGAACACACAAGTACTAAAAATAATACTTAAAGATATAGAGAGAATTCACAATGGATTCAGTAATCACACCTTAGCTCCGGTGAGAACAATCTTCCCAGAAACGAAGATAAGCAAAACTATTTTTGGTTGTTTCATTCGATAAATCAATCCAGGGAACAATTCCGGTTCATACTATATATGAAAATCATTACATGAATCAGAAAATTCATATTTTACTTGATAATGAAAAGGAACCAAACAAATAAACATTTATGCATGATGGACACCGGACGCAACATTAATAGATGAATGCATTATAGTATGAGCAAGATTTAACTGTTTTTAAGGTTTGATGGAAAAGATGAATTGTTTAGGTTAGAGATGTATGTTTTTATAGTAAAACATACGGTTTAATTAATGAATAGTCTGTTTTTTTTAACAACAGATAAACACTAAAAATATATAATATATCTTCAATAATTATAGAATAAATTCGGTTTCAACTTAAACATTAAACATTACATAATTAAAGATTCTAATTTGATGGTTTTTTTTAATATACATAATTATAAATGCATTATAGAATAATGTTTACTACATGCGTGACTCCATTAAGTTTATGCCTTATTCTTTTTTTGAACGTTGTTTATGCCTTATTCATGAAAACTATTTAGCATAAAAATCATTGAATAGTTTATGATGAATTTTTGTATAATATTGAATTGAATCTTATCAATTGGGTTTAATAATGATGAATATTAAAATGTATATGAGTTACTCAAATTTTCTATGTTATATGCATATTTTGTTTAGAATATATATCATCATTTTTTGTTGGTACGTATTAATACACAAATTTGTGTTTTTTTGTTACCAATAAATCTTAGCAAATTTTAAATCTACAATTAAGGAATGATATTCTATAAATTATGATAAATAAATAAATTTAGAAGTTATAATATATCTTTAGAAGTTATAAATGTAGTAGGATACCTAAATTAAATGTGATAATATATGAATAATGTTTTGCAAAATAAAATACAAATTAGCTAATAGATCAGTTGGTAAACCTTGTTGCATCTATACCATAGGTCAAGAGTTCAAACCTTACCATGACACAAAGAATATTTTTAATAAAATTCCGAAAATTATTCTAATTTATTTAAAAAATCCGAAAATCACCGAACGCAACATTAATAGATGAATGTATTATAGTATGAGCTTACACCTTAGGTTAAAGATTGTTTTGTTTTTAGGGTTTGATGGAAAAGATGAATTGTTTAGGTTAGAGATAGTTAGCCCCATATATATATATATAATTTATATTTATATATTTTATATATATATATATATTATATATATATATATATATTATATTATATATATTTATATATTATATACTTATATATTTAAATATATTACACAACGTTTCTGGCCATTACCAGTATCTTTGTGTTTAGGATATTGGCGTTTCTAAGTACTTGTTTCCGTCCCCGTACCTGTGTCCGTATTCGTCCCCGTGCAACATAGAAGGCTACTAAGAGATGCCTATAAAGCCTAAACACAATAACTACCCGCATATTCTAATCCTATCTCTCCACGCATTCGTATCTGAGATCATGTCCTCGGACAAGAGAGCTCCTTCATGTCCCGCTTAAGTCTATCCTCTCACTACAGTTTAGGATCTACCCTTCTCTCTAGTCGTCGACTATTTTAGTTTCGACTCTCTTTACTGGTGCTGGTTGTGGCCTCCTCCCGACATGTCCAAACCACCTCAACTGGTTATGGCATCCTCCCGACATGTTCAAACCACCTCAACCTTCATTCCCTCCTCCCGGAGATTATTGTTTCGAATTCAAGTTCTATTCTAAAAGCTCCGTTCGAGATCATGTCAAACATAGTTTTACCACAAGTCCACCTTAGCATTCTCTATTCCGCCACTTCCACCATGTTTGCTTGAGCTTTCGTGATCGGCTGTGACCCGTACCTCTAATTGCCACCCTATAAAATTTTCCCTTTAGCTTAAAGGGGACCTTCTTATCACATAGTACTCCTCACGCCACCCTTCATTTTACCCAACTTGCTCTAATACGGTGGGTTACGTCATCGTCTATCCTCCCTGATTTGTGTATCACCGAACTCAAATATCTAAAAGACTCCTTTGGGTGAAGGATATCTTAGGTATTTTGTCTTCTCTTTTGTCTTCTCTATGCTTACCCGAAGGCCATTGTCTTCTTGTGCCTCTCTCCAATGCTCAAAAGTATGTTGTTTAACCTTTCCACCGATTTTGCAACCAACACAATATCGTCTGCGAATATCATGCACCAAGGGATGCTCTCTCGTATCTATCATGATAGCTCATCAAGAATCAAGGTGTGGGCTAATGGATGATCCCTAGTAAACTCCTACTTCCACAAGGAAATATTGTGTTCCCCGTTGTGGTCCGTACATCGGTATTCGCCCCCCCGTACACTCGTACACATCCGTAATGACTCTTAAGTATCTGAGTGAGGTTCCTGTATCTATTAGAGCTCTCAAAATCAACTCACGTGGAACACTATCAAAAATCTCCACAACCCAAACATAGGGTATAATAACATATAATCATGTCAACAAGTCATTCCTAAACTTAAGCTTCCCATTCATTTTCTTCAGCAACAATTCATACCAAAAATCTATATCTGTAAATACTTGTTGATGGGATGCAACATTCATATTTCAACCAATCAAAATGTTAAAGGTCAAGATGACATTTCGTTGGTGCAGAGTGAAATGGTCCCCACTTCTCTTAAATTGTGTGCAATTTGAAAGTGACATGTAAACGGGCATACGGAGTATTAACATTCATAACAATGTGCAATTCCTTATATAATTCAGCTTATTATGTAACATCAAATATACAAGTATCCTTTTATTCGCTAAACATAACTTTTTTGCCACACTTGCAATAATTATAGCATTAGCAAATTCTACATAGGGGACATCGGGTGGACCACGGGTACTGTGGAACCGTGGATTGTTGATTTTTTTTCTTAAATGCACCCTGTCAGAACAAAAATATGTTTCTCATCTTGTTTAGTTTTAATCAATGGACCTCGTCTAGTTTTTGTCCTGGAATCTACACATAATCATCAATCATGGCAAATTGGCATATAATAGCAGTGAATTTTGTCACAACACGCAAATATCATAATTATTTAACCTAACTAATAGTTATAAATAGGTGGATTTAGTTGTTATTGAAATCTTACTAAGTATTATGGACCGCCGGATTAGTTTTTCCGCCGTACTTATTCCGTCAAGGCGGTTATAAAACGCGCGGTGAAAGGTTTGTTTTTTTATTTTCTTTTCCAGTTTAAACAAATAAGTTTTAAATCGGAAGTAAATATGAGTTTGTTTTTATGGTAGTGTTTTCAAGTTCGGTAAAATGTAAAAGTGAACAGTATAATATTTGGGTGTTTGTGGTTTGCCGCGTGTAATTTCGTACTTACATTTATTACTGTTTGTTTATTAAGAGACTCTCTGAATTGATTCGACATTGAATTGAATATTCGGTAAGAAAAGTCGAATTCTAATTCTATCTAATCTGATAAGTGATGAAGTCTGAATCTCATGATATAAAAACTGTTTGTTTTTGGTAAAAAAATGTATAAATGTGTTAAACATAGTTTTTCACAATTTAAATATCATAAATGATTGCATTGCACAAAAACTAATTTTTATTAAATAAAAAATAATTTATAATATAATCAATTTAAAAGTTAAAGTATTTAAAAAAACAAGCAATCTCATGTTTATTTGACAAAAATAAACATGTTAGAGTTTAAATTGAACTTTTAAAACGATTAACTAAATGAGTCACGTTAGAATTAAGATGTATAAATCCGAAACCGTACCCTTTAATTTGAACAAAATATAAATTGACGCATATTATCTTATACATTCTTTATATAACAAAACATATGCAATCATTCTATTTAATACTTTTAATACAAAAAGATAAAAAGTGAAATAGAAAAAAATCAGAATAAATAAAAAAATAAAAGTAAAGTAGAAAATAAACAAAAAAAAAAGAAAAAAAAGACATTAAAAGGTATTAAGACACCCTCTCCACATCTAGTCCAGTAAGAGGTTTATGCCTCTTACTGCCTTTTAATTGCCAGAAAAAAACAAACGCTCTTAACAGTGTTTGGATCTTACTGCCTCTGAATGACATGAAAAAAACAAACAGTCTTAATGACTTAAATGTCTGACCGCGTCTGAATGAGTCAGTTCGCTTTGTCCATTGGTTTAAGGATGAAATGCCGTACTCATATTTAATCTTGTACCGAGCTCTTTTTGAAAACTTCTCTAAAAATTTGAAGTGAAATGTCCATCTCTATCAAAAACTATAGAAACGGGTACTCCATGACGTGCAACTATCTCATTGACATAAATCTTTGCCAATTTATCAACGGGCATATTTTCTCTAATCAGGATAAAATGGGCACTCTTCGTCAAACGATCTACGAGAACCCAAATAGCATCATGTTTCTTTATTGTTTTCGGCAACTTCGTAGCACAGTCCATATTAATCCTTTCCCATTTTCAAACCAGAATGTCTAAGGGTTGGACCTTCCTATACGGATTTTGATGTTTGGCTTTGACTTTTAAGCAAGTCAAACACTTCTCGACATACTTAACACAATCCCTTTTCATACCCGGACACCAATAGTTTCTTTTTAAATTAAGGTACATCTTTGTAGCCCCCGGATGAATAGAATATTTAGACTTGTGTTCTTCGTCCAAAAGTAAGTCTTTGGTGTCGCTTCTAAAAGGAATGCAGACTCTTCCAAATCGAGTTTTGATTCCTCAACTATCATCTACAAGGTGAGGAATATAAGATGTAATACGTTCACTTTTTCTAATTTTCTTCTTTCAATGCTTCCTCTTGAGGAGTTTTGATTTTGTCGAAAAGATCGGATGTGACAATCATCTCTAACGAGCTAATCTTTGTAACTTCACTTCAGTCTTTATGAATTAGAGCATCTGCCATAACATTCACTTTACCAGGATGGTAACGAATTTTACAATCATAATCTTTCAACAAATCCAACCACCTTCGTTGTCTCGAATTCGGATATTTCTTTTCTAAGAAGTATTAAAGACTTCTATGGTCGATGTAAATTATGAACTTCACACCATATAGATAAAGCCTCTAAATTTTCAAAGTAAAAACTACCGCCGCGAACTCAAGATCATGGGTCGAGATGTTTTTTCAATTGTCTTGAGGCATAAGTAATCACTTTACCTCTTTGCATAAGAACACACCCTAAATCGGAATAAGATGTGTCACTATAAACTACCATGTCCTCGGTTCCCTCGGGTAAATCAAGGATCGGTGCTTCACATAACTTCTTTCGTAAAGTACTAAACGCTTCATCTTGTTCTTTACCCCATACAAAAGGAGAATTCTTCTTTGTGAGTTTCGTTAACGAAGACGCTATTTTGGAAAAGTCTTGAGTGAACCTATGGTAATATCCCACAAATCCAAGAAAACTTCAAATTTCTCTAACACTCTTTGGAGCTTGCCATATCATCGTGGCTTCAATTTTTTATGGATCAACTTTAAGACCTTCCGGGTTTATAACGTGACCGAGAAATTAAACTTCTTGTAGCCAAAATTTGTATTTTGAGAATTTGGCATACAATTTTTCTCTTCTCAATGTTTCAAGAACTTCACGCAAGTGTACTTCATGTTCCTCCTTGCTTTTAGAATAGATAAGGATGTCATCAACAAACACTATGACGGATTTATCCAACATCGGTCTACACACTCGGTTCATGAGGTCTATGAAAATTGCCCGTGCATTAGTAAGACCAAAAGGCATAACAACAAACTCATAATGACCATAACGGGTCCTAAAAGCCATCTTAGGAATGTCTTCTTTGTGAACCTTTAATTGATGATAACCCAAACGAAGATCAATTTTTGAAAACCACTTAGCCCCTTAAAGTTGATCGAAGAGATCGTCAATTCTTGGTAACGGGTACACATTTTTCACTGTGACTTTATTCAACTCACGATAATCAATACACATCCACATAATACCATCGTTCTTTTTGACAAAAAGGATTGGAGCTCCCCATGGTGAACTACTAGGGCGAATAAAACCCTTATCAAGTAATTCTTGCAATTGGCTCATTAGATCTTTCATTTCGAACGGAGCTAAACGGTAAGGAGTCTTAGCAATGGGGGTAGCACCCGAAATTAGATCGATACAAAATTCAACTTGCCTCTCGGGTGGAATACCTGACAAATCTTCTGGAAAAACGTCCATAAATTCATTCACTAATGGAACTTTCTCGATATCATTCTTTTTGAAACTTGTATCTATCACATGTGCCAAAATGGTATGACAACCACGCGACAAATACTTCCTAGCCTTCATCACGGAACATAACACCAATTCTCCCTTCCTCTTCTTACCATATATAATAATTTCCCTTCAACTTGGATTTACGACCTGAATAATCTTTTGACTACATAAAATGGTGGCATTGTATTTACCAATCCAATCCATGCCAACAACTATATCGAATTCCCCGAGCATCATAGGAATTAATTCAATCTTAAAGACACTATCATCAATCTCTATATCAACATTGTGATACACATTAGTTACGGCCACAACCTTACTATCGATAATTTCAACTTCTAAAGGTTTTAGGAGTTTATTTAGGAGTGGGCATAATTTCTCACTAAAACCATAAGATACAAATGACACACATGCACCCGAATCATACAAAACACGAGCGGGTAAAGAGTTTATAGGGATTATACATGTGACAACATCGGGTATCAACTGTGCTTCTTCCGCAGTCATAGGATAGGCGCGAGCTTTTGCCTTTGGAGCCTCTACTTTTCCTTCTTTGATTGACCTTACAGGTATTGCCTTAATTGCCTTCTCCTTTGGGAATTCATTCAACTTATGCCCCATTTCATTACACCCATAACACACTATCACCGGCTTGGTGCAAGTATTGCTTTTGTGGTTTGGATCACCACACTTGAAGCACCCTTTCATTCCTGATCTACAAATTCCTACATAGTTTTTACCGCACCTATTACACTACGGTACTATTCTTCCCACATTCCCCATCTTCACGTGATCAAATCTAGCCCTCTGTTGATCCTAGTAGAATAGATCTTGCTTAGCTTGTATAAGGCTAAGTTGTATTGAATAAATTCAAAACAACTATGATAGAAAATTTGATTGTG
>BQNB010081116.1:13307-29722 GCA_026074375.1 Tanacetum coccineum
GCACTAGCAGTGGTAACAGGTACACTGGCAGTAGTAAATCCTTCAGCAGTACTAACATCAAAATCATATTTCGTGTCTTGCTCAGGTTGTACCAATGAGATTGTAGGATCTTTATCAATTTCAAAGATCTTCCTCCCCTGTTTGGAAGAATCCTCTTCAGCGTCTTCATCATCTGAAATAACTATCTTGGCCCTTTTCCTAACTTTGTTTGTTTTGACTTTCTTCTCTAACTTTTTCACTCTTAAGATTAGCTTTGCAAGACCAGAACTATAAACATTCTTTGTCTGCTGCATGTCATTCTCCAAAACTTCAATTCTATCAGTCAATTTGGTAACCAAATCCATCAATTCATTTTGTTGCAGACTGCCCTCATCACTTCCAAGTGTGGTAGGGGTCTTATGCATGGTACCATTGCCCTGAATTGCTTCTAAGCCAATGTCAGTAGTGGCAGCCCCTCCAGCATCAACATCCACACTTGTGAATGCAGCCTCATCTGCTACTTGAGTTTGAGTAGGAAACTAAGATTGAGGAATCTCAACATCTTATCTGGTTATATCCCTAAGTGGCGATGATTAAGGTAATTGATATGTTTGAGGTGATAAGGATGGTAAAGATGTTATTCTGGAAGGAGATGACTCAGGTGTAGTGATCATTGTAGGAAATAGAGGAAAGTCTACCCCAGAATAACCCTTGGAGGCTCTTTTCATGTTGCTGAATAGTTTTTGTGTGAGGGTAGGAGCAACATAAGTTCTTTTATGAGGCAAAAGCAATCTCTGGTGTTTGTTCAAAAGTATTTGAATGAATCTAGGATACATCAAGAATTTAGACCTACTGTCTAAATTTTTTACCATGCCCTTAAAAATCATTTTAGAAAAATTGGAAGTCCTGTTTGTGGCCAGATAAATGATAGCAGTTGCTATGTTGCTACTAAACTGCTCCCAAGCAGTCTTCTTAGGGCTTAAGCAATGAAGAATAGTATGTATTAAAAATCTCCATTGAGGTGAAAAGTGACCCTTTTGGAAGGTCAACTTGTCAGAATCAGAAGCATACCCCATAAGAGCAAGCTGCTCAAAAATCTCTGTATTTGGTAAAGAAGTAATACCATCAGAGTCTTCCAACTTGAGGTGTCTTCTTAGAGATGCTTCAGTAATAGTCTTGACTTGTCCATCAATGCTAGCATTTATTTCCACTTCTCCATTTTCAAGTGTGTTTGTAGAAGCAGTTTGCCAAAACAGTTGAATGAGTGAAGTATAGATAGTAGGATTTTTAGTGAGAGCAAACTTTATGTGACTTGTATGGAGAAAATCTACTATCTGGTAAAAATCTTCACTTCCTTCTGATTTGTTCAAAAAAGCGACCATGTTATGAGTATCACAAAAGTCTAAATTTGCCATTTGATGAAGAGAAGCTTGATTAGGGTTCTGGGATAAGATCGTTGATGAGAATATGAGAGTTTGGTAAAGTTAATTAAGATTATGTAGAGAGCACTTAGGGTTTTGATTTGACCGACTTAATAAACTTGAATCTTTTTCTCAAAGTAAACTTATAAGTGAAAGAAATATCAAGAATTTTCTAAATTATAGACCCCTATAAGCAAGTTGTTGGCAGAAATATCTCAACAGCTATTAATTAATTAAGAAAATTCTGTTATACCTCAAACAGTACTAACGGTCACTCACCAGTACTAATTTTAGCCTAACAGTACTAACTTAAAGCCCAGCAGTACTAAAACATAGTCAACAGTACTAGGTAATGCCTAGCAGTACTAAGTAATGCCCAGCAGTACTAAGTAATGCCCAGCAGTACTAACTTAGAGATAGCAGTTTTAACCTTAATTTTGTCAACAAATTTTTTTTTCCATCACCAATCTTGATTCTCACAAACTCTCTTTCTGTTTTTCATCTCACTATATCTCTCATTTCTTTTTATCACTGAAACTCTCTGTCTGTTTTTCATACTCACATCTCTCTTTTTATTTTTAAGCTCATTGAATCTCTTATTTCTTTTGGCTCACCAAATCACTCTTTCTATTTTTATATCACAAATCTCTCTATTCTTTTTTTTGAGCCATTCGCAAGTTGTGTACTATGTCACATCATTCCATAAGTTTTATATATTCACTCTACTTACAAGGAATGTTATAACAAACCTAAACTTTTCACATTGTAATATCTATCTATGTTTATATGTACCTATCTTTTTCAGGGAAAATTTTTTGGCTTTATTACATTACTTACCCCCCCCCCCCCTGCCACCCCCACCCCCACCCCCCCCTCCCCCATTACCAATATCTCAATTGCAAAGCTAACTTGCGTAACTAAAGTTAACGAGCTCACGCAACCTATCTATGGCAATCCTATCTACATATATGTCAAGCAAACATCATAACATGTCAAGTCAATATCTTAATATCATTTTTACAAAGTACATTACTCATATAATGTACCATTTGCAACGTTATATCAAAGACAGGCTTTAAACTGTTATCGTATACCTCTAAAACCCTAATTCTATGTCAAGTTAATATCTAAGAGTAAATGCATAAGATACTAAAGTATTATGTACAAAGTTATATAACATCTTATTTGAATATACTGTTACCCTCCAAAATAAGGTACAAGTCCCTTTAAAGATAATGTACAAGTCATTAATTGCTAATATATTAATAGATGTTTTACCTCCGTTTTCCTACGAATCTTGTATAATCCATTAAGTACAAGTTACAAACAAGTTATACACTTCATTTACATTCCATAATCATCCTCATTTCATAATATTTCATGAAATGAAACCTAGAAACCCTAACCCGAGCAAAATATACTGACACCTTGACCCGTTCTTGATTTTTAATCCATTGTAAAACAAAACATTTACTCATATAAGTTGTAATAATAAAATTACAACATCACTAATCATAATCCATCATCATTTCACCATTTTTTCAAACAATATAACACGAATGTAAATCAAAGAATCCCCAATCGGATACCCTATTTTTCAAACCATGACCCGTTTACTCATTTTCACCCATTTTGAAACTGATGCCACAATCAAATTGTTGTAATCTCTAATATAGTCTTGTGATCTTAAACTTTCACATACTAATTCAAATGCACTCGAAAAATAACCAAGAAAACCCTAGTTCAACCCAATTCGAACCCACGACCCTCTTTGGCTTATTTTGACCCATTTTATCAAGCAACCAAGCAAACACCCACCTCCATGACCCTCCTACTTCACCTAACCAGCTTACATAGGCAACCTCTCCTATAAATTTCTAGCTCAAAACTTGGTTACAAAAGCTCCACATCTTCTCCTTTGGTCAAGGCTACCCGCGGCACCATAAGACCCCAAACAACACTCAAAGCTAGTTTCTAGCCTTAGAAAATCTTCATGTAGCCTTCCCACATCACCCTCTAGCTGATAAATATGTCCTAACCTTGAGTACTAAGAATCCTTGGCCTCCAAGCTCCATTCGAGATAAATAGAGCTAAAATCCCCTCATTCTCTTTCTATCCCCCACTTCTTCTTTTCTATAACCATTTATATCAACAAATCTCTGCTCAAAAGTTCCTAGGAGTCCCAAGACAATAATCAAGAGAAGGATTTAAGCTTGAATCACCGAAGAGCCATTTCTAGGCGTACGAGTAGCAAACGACCCAAACGACCCATTTTCCTCCATTTTTGATTCTCAAAGCTCAAACCTAGGTTTCCTATGATCCATATCTGCTCTTACATTCCCATTATTATGTTCAATGATTATCATACTTGAACTCATGTTAATGCATTTAATCTAAAAATTCTATGCGTTTCCATTTTTGTCAAAAACCAAACCCTAAAACCTCTAAATTCTTTTTTTTTTCTTTGTTATAAGTATTATTATGGTTAAATTTTTGTTATAATCTATCCTAAATAATGTTAATTTGACTACCTTATGATTCTTGAGGATATTTGAATTAAAAAACCTACGCGTGTTGCTTTAAAATACCCTGAATTTGACCCGTTTAGATTTCTGGCTTAAAGAATCGTTATTTTATATTTGCGTTAAGTGAAAAATCTTAATTTTTAGCTTATTTAATAAGCTATATCTGCAATTTTCTTTTGGAATGTTATAACTATGCTTACATGTAATTTGGACTGTTTTGTTAAATATATCATGCAAGGGTATTTATCGTAACTTTCATAAATCATTATATTCTTAATAGGACTGAAAAATGTCATTTTATCAAAGTTTTTACTAAAGGGGTCTTTACTGTTCTTTTATAATACATGGTGTTCTTTGTACATCTTTTCAATCTAGAAGGACCAAACTTGTAAATGTGAATACTAAGGGTATAATTTGCCTTTTTCTGTCTTTAGGGTCTAAAATTGGAACATTTTGTAAAAAGTGTAGAAATGTGTTCAAAACCTTATAAAAACATAACTTTTATGTACGCGTGTCGTGCTTATAATTTCCTGTTATTAAGTAACACACGTTATAACCGATTATGTTGTACTTCCTGCAACCCGAAATCTAGTTCGTATTTTTTTTAAAATTTTTTATTTTAATAAATTTTTATTTTATTTCATTTTTTTTTTTTTTTTTTAAATTTTTTTTTTTTTTTTTAATTTTTTTTTTTTTTTTTTTTTCTTTTTTTTTATATTCTATAAAATAAATATTTTTTTCTTTTTTTTTTCTTTTTTTTTTTTTATTTTTTTTTTTTTGTTTTTTTTTTGTTTTTCTTTTGTCTTTTTTTTTTTAATATTTTTTATTTTTAACATCACACATACTAGGGAGCTTCCATATTAAGGGATTCATCTTGGTATATACGTTCTGGACTTAGTGTTGGGTTTTCGATATAATGTTCACTATCTTCATATTGTTTACGATTAGCACTCTGAAATTGATGATGGCCCCGAACGGTGTACAATTACTATCTTAGTTATTCATTCATAGATGATATTAATTATTATGTTTAACATATTCAATCAAACTAGACTTGACATATTAATCCCAAGGTTGAGTGTGTCGAAGTCCGTTACTTTCACATTCAATATTACCCTTTGATATTCTAATCAAAATTTCCTATACTGTTAAGGTGAGTTCATAGCCTCGCATTTTAATATTTTCAAATATTTCATAAACCAGCGAGGGGGATACATGCTATAAACATGATAATGCAATTATTTCTGTATGCTGTCCTGATTTATTATTGCCTAACTAACTACTTTTGCCTTTAAGTCCCCAATATCATGAACCGTTAATTACTCTACGGAATGAGCGCGAATATTGTGAATAGATCTATTTGGGATTGGCCTCCCCGTTGGTGTACCCAGTTATACCGGTAACCAATTGCACACCATTAGAATATAACTGCGGGTGTTTTGGCAAAGGCACCCGTTGGGGCTATAACGTATCAAATATATCCCAAGGCTTCGGATTCATGAGCTAATGGCAATAATACTTGTTTTATAACGGGTGTATAACAACGTAACCCAATATCGAAATTGCATTCAAATTATTTAACTTAAACCTATGAATATCACTCAACCTTTGTGTTGACCCTTTTTATGCATGTTTATCCTAGGTAGTTGAGCAACTTATGGCATGGAGTGGCATGGACTTGAAGATGGCTAAAACTTGTTATCATTCACATTTTATGTTTCTAGATTTTGGGACCTGCCTTTGTAAAACTCTGATTTTAATGAATGATAACGTATCTTTTAAAAACGTATCTTTTGAGTTGTTTTCTATGATTGTGACTGTTGTACTATGAAGTAATACCCCAGATTAGCTTCCGCTGCTATATTGTAAAAATAGGGGTGTTACAGAATGGTATCAGAGCCATGGTTATAGAGAACAAGGTTAAAACCTTAACTATAACTACTTTTCTTTTCTAGCCATTAATGTCTTCCGTGCCACTGCAGTTTCAAGAATAGTATGTGTAAGAAATTTCCATGGTAGATAATACATCACTATTATATAAATAACTTATGTTATTTCTACTGGATTATTACAGTCATGTCTTCGTCCCCTCACTCTACTATCACTTCATCTGAATTCGATATGGAAAATGCCTTTTCCACTATGAATATTCATAACTATACTTCGGCTTCGTCGGCTTCATCGGGAAGCACTTCTTTTAACTCTTCGGAAGATTCTAGGGATGGTATGATCCACCAACATCCTCACTTTTCTATAATAATCCGTATTTGAAGGACGTGCAAACATTTTATGCTAAAGAATCACCTATTCCACCACCAGATCCTATTACTCCACCAGTTATTTTAACTCCATCTCTGGTATTACCACCATCACTACTGTTTGATCCCCGATATTTCTTTGTTCCTGAAGAATTATTACCACCTAAGAAGCAAATCCATTCCCCATCTTCTTCCTCAACTACGTTATCTAATTCATCCCGGAAGCAAGCCTATAATCTAGAACCACCATCTTTCTCAGTCTATACTCCTACCGGACCTCAGATATTTGAAATAGGAAAAAGTTCTATCAAGGAACATCTGAAGCATCATGAGAAACAAATCGAAGATATTTTATATTACTTAGAAGAACTTTCTTTTCACCGCATTGAGAAAATGGAAGAAAGACTTATTAATGGTTGGATAATCATACCAAGAGATTTTGATGAAGTAAAAACCAAACTTAAGGAAGCCCGTACACAGATACTTGAACTACAGAAGAAGCATATGGGACAGAGAACAGATTGCTTTTGTTCTCTTTGGATTTTGATTTATGAATCGGGGGGGGGGGGGTGGGGGGGGGAAACCCCTTGGGATATCCAAGATCGCCATCAATATATATAAAAAATCTTATGGACACAATTCATAAGTTTAAATACCTTATGCTTTTATCATTGTCATTATTACTTTTATCTGATCTACCACGAGACATGATAATGTAATTGATATGTAGAAATAAGTTATCCATGAAAATAATTATAGTAGTGGGATTCGTTAAATATTGTTATCTGGTGATATCAAAATCGACCTGTTTGTCAATTCCTTTAACTCTTTATACTCCCTCATTACCTTGTGAAACACTTATTTATCACTGAAATAGGACAAATATAGGACATCAGTGCAATTAATGTCTCCATTATTATTTCATTACTTCTATGATTTGAGGAATAATCATATCATTTCTGTATATCACCTTTTTAATATCATATTTTTGTACTTAGGTAGGATGATTTATAATCGTCTTCTTGAAATGAATTAGGACGCTTCTTCATTTGAATAAGGAAATTATAAATCTCCGAACTATGAATTTATAAATTCTCAGTTACAAGGATTTGGACGCTTCTCTTTGTAAGTGACAAATTATAATAAGTGAGGCTTAAGTATATGACATACGTTCAAACAAACATTCTTTCAATCTTATGATCCGTTTGAGTCCGAACAAATCCCTTTACCTATATTATCTTCATATGAATTAAATCTCTAAACTTTTTACACTATCATTATTCTACTAAATTCTTCGAGACGAGATTTCTGTTAGTTGGGGGTAATATAACAACCCGAAAATTTTCACCAATTGTAATAGCTATCTATTATATATGAACCACCTTTTTCGGAAAAATTTCACTTTATTACATTACTTACCTTACCAATATCTCAATATGCAACGCAACTTACATAACTAAAGTTAACGAGCTCATCGCATACCTTATCTATGCAATAGTTATCTACATATATGTCAAGCAAACATCATAACATGTCAAGTCAATATCTTAATATCATTTTTACAAAGTACATTACTCATATAATGTACCATTTGCAACGTTATATCAAGACAGGCTTTAAACTGTTATCGTATACCTCTAAAACCCTAATTCCATGTAAAGTTAATATCTAAAGTGAATGCACAAGCTACTAAAGCATATGTACAAGTAATATAACATCTTATTTGAATATACTTTCCCTCTAAAATAAGGTACCAGTCTTTAAAGCTTAATGCTACATGTCTTAATGCAATTATCATAAAATTGCACTTTTTACCTCTGTTTTCCTAAGAACTTATACAATCATCAAGTAACAAGTTACAGCAAGTCTTACTCTTCATTTACATTCCATAATCAGCCTTATTTTATAAGATTCATGAATGAAACCTAGAAACCCTAACCCGAGTTAAAATATTTACAGACTACGACCCGTTTCTTGATTTTTATCCATTATAAACCCAAACCATTATTCAAATAAGTTGTAATTAAATAAATTACAACATCACAAATCATAATCCATCATCATTTCACCATTTTTACAACAATATACACGAATTAAATCAAAGAAACCCTAATCAAACCCTAATTTCAAACCATGATCCGTTTACTCATTTTCACCCATTTTGAACTTGAACCACCAATCAAAACTTATTATAAACTCTTAATATAAGTCTTGTGATCCTTAAACTATCACTACTAATCAAATGCACTTGAAAAATAACCAATAAAACCCTAGTTCGACCCAATTTAAACCCACGACCCTCTTTGGCTTATTTTGACCCATTTTATCAAGCAACCAAGCAAACACCTACCTCCATGACCCTCATACTTCACCTCTAACCAGCTTACAAGCACCTTTCCTAAATATCTAGCTCACAACTTGGTTACAAAAGCTCCACATCTTCTCCTTTGGCTCCAAGCTACCCGCGACACCACAAGACCCAAACACACTTCAAGCTAGTTTCTAGCCTTAGTAATTCTTCATGTGCTTTCCCACATCACCTCTAGCTGAATAGTAGGGTCCTTAACTTGAGTACTAAGATCTCTTGGCTCCAAGTTCCATTTGAGTATAAATAGAGCTCGAAACCCCTCATTCTCATTCATCCCCCACTTCTTCTTTCTATAACCTATAATAGCAAAAAATATCTGCTCAAGAAGTTCCTAAGGAGTTCCAAGAACAATAATCAAGAGAAGGATTGAAGCCTTGTAGCCGATGAGCATTTTCTAGGCGTACGAGGTTGGAATCGACCCAAACGACCTATTTTCCTCCATTTTCGATTCTCAAAGCTCAAACCCAGGTTTCCTATGATCCATATCTGCTCTTACATTCATATTATGTTCATATAATCATACTTGAACTCATGTTAAAGCATTTAATCTAAAATTCTATGCGTTTTCCATTTTTGATCCAAAACCGAACCCTAAAACCCCGTATTTCTTGTTTTATTTGATCTAAATATTATTATGGTTAAAGTTTTTTTATAATCTATCCTAAGTTAATAGTTAATATAACAACCTTATTGATTCTTGAGGAAATTTGAATTAAAAACCCTACGCGTTTTGTTTAAAAACCCTAATTTGACCCGTTTCGATTTCTGGCTTAACGAATCGTTATTTTAAACTTTCGTTACGTTAAAACATCTTATTTTAGCTTATATTAATAAGCTATATTGTTTATTTTATTTTTGATGTTTAAAATAAGTTTGCATGTTAAATTGGGACTTGTTTTGTAAATATGTATCCATGCATGGGGTATATATCGTAAACTTTCTGGAAACTTATAAACGAAAGGACTGAACAAATCATTTATCAAAGTTATAAACATATAGGGGTCTATTATGTCACTTTCCAAAATACAAGGTTTACTTTGTACATCTTTTAAACTAGAAGGACCAAACTTGTAAAAGTGAAAACTCCAAGGGTATATTTTGCCATTTTTCATTCTTAAGGGTATAAAATGTATTTGAAAAAGTATAGAAATGTGTTCAAAACCTTATAAAACATAACTTTAATTAACGCTTGACGTGCTTATCATTTCCTGTATTAAGTAAAAACTTAATAACCGATTATGTTATTAAAGATCTGCCCAATCTATATCGCATCACAATACTTGGGAGCTTCATATTAGGTTTCATCTTGGTATTACGTTTTGACTGAGTTGTTAGGTTTACGATTTAAAGTGCCCTAGCTCCTCAAACGTTTACTGAATGACCTCTGAATTTGGTGGCTCCGACGGTGATACCATACTCCATAATAATTCAATAAACAGATGGATAACAATCTATTTATTGTAAAACATATGCATTTCACTATGACTTGACCATAATTCACAGGTTGCATGTGACGAAGATGTTACTTTATTCCATATACCTTTGCTATCAATCAAATTTCCCTTACTGTTAAGGTGAGTTCATAGCCTCGCATTTCAATATTTCAAATGTTTCATAAACCCGCGAGGGGGATACATGCTATAAACCATGAATGCAATTATTTCTATATGTTGTCCTGATTTATTATTGCCTAAGTAACTACTTTTGCCTTTAAGTCCTTAATATCATGAACCGTTAATTACTTTACGGAGTGAGCGCGAATGTTGTGAATAGATCTATTTGGGATTGGCATCCCTGTTGGTGTACCCTGTTATACCGGTAACCAATTACACACCATTAGAATATAACTACGGGTGTTTTGGCAAAGGCACCCGTTGGGGCTTAACTATCAATAATATCAAGGGGCTTCGATTCATAAGCTAATGGCAATAATACTTGTTTTATAACGGGTGTATAACAACGTAACCCAATATCAAAATTGCATTCAAATTATTTAACTTAAACCTATGAATATCACTCAACCTTTGTGTTGACCCTTTTTATGCATGTTTATCCTAGGTAGTTGAGCAACTTATGGCATGGAGTGGGCATTGGACTTTGAAGATGGCTAAAATAGTATCATAACATTTTTATGTTTCTTAGATTTTGGGACCTGGCTATTTGTAAAACTCTGATTTTAATGAATGATAATGTATCTTTTAAAACGTCTCTTTTGAGTCATTTTCTATGATTGTGATTGTTGTACTATGAAGTAATACCCCAGATTAGCTTCCGCTGCTATATTATAAAAATGGGGGTGTTACATATGTGAACTTTTGAGAGAGGTGGATCATTGGACTATTTAGATGTAGTCTCAAACCTAGTTTGAGCCTCTACACCCCCCAATATGGTATCTTGGCTAACCTGGGGACCATACCTTAACAAATTCCACTATGGATTGGACTCATGTAAGTTGTTGCAATGGATGGGGTCCTATTGTTGATACCTCACAGTCCTTGCTCTTGCTTATAAGCTAGACGCGGTTGTGGAGCCCTTTCAATTCTGTCACCCAACTCCTTATGAACAGCCTCATCACCAACCTTTACAGAGGGCCACTAGATTGAGGTATCTAGGCGTCCCGACCTCTTTTTACATGCCTAGATGCTTTTGATTCTTTTTAACACATTTTTGATGATTAACATGGCTTCCATCTTTGCTTGATGCCATATTGATAATAAATTAGCCTCCCTCAAACAAGGACTGCAGAGGTGGAGCTTTAAAACATCAGGTACTGATATTTACTTAGCCTGTAGTGTTAGTCCATAGCCAAAATACATAAATTCCAAAGTATTTTCATCTTGACTATATCTAAGTATGACTAAAAGTTTTAACATGCAGTCTTAAGTAATAACGAGAACATAATTATCTTAGCAGTATTAATTGACAAGATAACTGTGTCTAATCCATTTACAAAAAGTTTACAAAGACATATGAGATGTAGACATTAAGGATTAAGCATTCACATACTTTTACAAAGGGAATATTGAGTTGCTCCTGCTTTGTCACTATCAGTTATAGCAATCTAATTCAAATGGGTGCATCCTTGGATAATACCTGAGCCTAATGTTGGTTTGCATTTCCATATATCTAAAAATTCTCTTGATTGCTAAGAGATGGGATGTCTTTGGTGTAACTTGGAATCTAGCACATGCACATACTGCAAACATAATATCTGGCCTAGATGCTTGAGATACATCATAGAACCAATCATAGAATCTGATAATAGATGTACATCAAACTATCATCAGCATCTCCATCTTTGACTAAATGCTTTTCTAAATCAATTGGAGTAGAAGCAGACTTCACATCTATGTAGTTGAATTTCTTCAAAATCTCAGCTACATATTTATCCTGGCTGATAAATATTCCATCTTCCTTCTATGTTACTTGTAACCCTAAGAAGAAAGTAAGTTCTCTCATAGAACTCATCTGTAAAATCGATACTTCATAAGCTTTTTAATGTAGTATACAACTCCTTGTTTGTAGAGCCAAAGATAATGTCATCAACATAGACATGTACACGCAAAATATCTCCTTTTTGCTTCTTGATAAACAATGTTTGATCTATCTTCCCTCTTTTAAACCCATTGCCCAACAATAGTTAGCAGGGTTTATACATGCTCTTGAGCTTGATGTAACACTATCCAAAAGTGACTTGGATACCTGTAAAACTTTGCTGGTATGGTCAAGGCTCTTTAATCCTGGTGGTTGAGTAACATAAATCTTTCCTCAATGGTTCATATAAGAATGCACTCTTCCATCAATTTGAATTATACAGAATTAACCATAAAAGAACAAGGCTAAAAACAAATCTTATTGCACTCAATTACTTGCCACAGAGCAAAAACTTCGTTCATAGTCTATACCTTCTTCTTGTTCTATGACCCTGTGCAACCAACCTTTGCATTTATCCTAATCACATCCCTCTTTCATCTTTCTTGTTTCTGAAGACCCTTTTGTTCAATGGACTCTTTCACAATAGGCAATCACAAGTTCCAAACCTGTTGGAGATTGGAATTGCAGGAGTTCTTCTGCATGGCTTCAAACCCAATATGACTTAGATAGTGCTTAGAATGCTTGTGGGTTCAATCTTGGATAAGAAACAAGCATATAAACAAGTATTCAGAGTGTCATGTGATTTCTCTTGATAAACAACACTGAGAAACCCTTGTTTAGAAGTAGGTTTTGTCATTCTTCTTGTCTGAACAAAGGACTTCACATCACCAATCACATTTTGAATTGGGTGTTCTTTATGAATTCTTGTATGTGGAGTGGTAGGAACTATATAGGTAAGTAAGGATGTCCCTTAATCAACTTGTGTCTATCTTCTCACTAAAGAACTCACATGTGTAGCATTCAGTGTATGACTCGCTCCCATTTTGAACATGTCTTTAGGGCTATCTAGATCATATGAACTAGCAGTATTAACTGATGGATCAACAGTATTAAGTTTAAAACGTTCCAGTATTAACTTCAGGACTGGCAGTATTAACATGTTGTCCAGCAGTATTAACTTCCTTAGGACTGCTATCATCTTCAGACTTATCTTTTTCATCATTCTCATTATCTGGACCATCTTCAACCTGCTTTTGATCATCAGCAGCAGATTTTGGTTCACCATTACTTAACATCCTTGGAAGGTGAATCAAAATATGAAGATCTTTCCAAATTGGCATCACAATGCAATCCTTGACTAATTCTATCTTTTGTGTTGATGTACCTGCATTAGTTTCCTTGTGTGCTGCAGATCATTAGGGATGGTTCCTCAGCTACCTGGTAAAAATTCATAGATTGGGTTAGAGAATTCTATATCAAACAGACACTTTGAGCATTCCCTTCTATTTATTGGCTTATCTCTATAAACACAATATGCAAGTTTTCTTCTACCCTCCATGGTTCTTGTGTTGTATACCCTAAAATCTTTACCTATATCAAAGAATAATCTAACAAGAAACCTTATCACTATTGCCTCAAAACTTTCCAAGATGATAAGTAGTAAGAATGGTAACATGACATCCTAAGTTCTCATAAGCTTAAGAGCTGGTTTTAAGACCTTAAAAAGTTCATATGGTATTTTGTTATGAGGCTTTGACTACTAAGTCCATATTCTGTACATAGCAAGCAGTACTAACTGCTTCAGCCCAAAATGTGGTAGGTAACTTAGAGTCAGTAAACATAGTTCTAGCAGCCTCAATTAGTTGTCTATTCCTCCTTTCAGTACACCATTCTGCTGAGAGTCTAGTTCACTATATTCTCTCCTAATACATTTCTCTCTATAAAGATCATCCATAACTTTATTCTTAAACTTTGTTCCATTATCATACCTAATTATTTTCACTTTCTTATCCACTAGGTTTTCTATTTCTTTGATAAAGTTCTTAAGAATCTCACTAGTTTCATCCTGAGTTGTCTAAAATGAAACCCAAGAACCTGATTATAATCATCAGTGACTTACTATGTAATACCTCTTATGCATTAAACTAATCACAAAAGGTTGGACCAAACAGATCCATATGAAGCATTACAAAGGATTATATTGGATTCGAACTTTGGAACTTACAAGAAGCTCTGTGTTGCTTCTTTAAGGACAAGACACTGGTTTGGTCCATTGTTCAAAACGTTTTATAGGCAAACCTCTTACAAGATTATCCTTAACAAGCTTATTTATGTTCTTAAAGTTAATATGACCAAGTCTATATGCCAGAGCATGATTATCTGATGTAGCCTTTGCAACAAGAAAAGTTTACTCTCTTTAGGAACTAAATTTTATTCATATCGACAAACTATACTTGTGTAATTTCTAGGAATTTTAAGATGTATCTGACTTTATTCAAGCACTTAAATTAGGTGATTAGACAAGACATTCAGTGTCAGTAAAAAGGACGATAGTCTTTTTGTCCACAATCCGTGAGACTATAAAATGCTTGAATTTAACTCATTGACAAAGTATACATCTTTAAAATCAAGGCTATCAGTTTTAAGTGTTCCTTTACCAAAAATTCTACCACCATGTGCTCCTTCCCCAAATGTAACATAATCTCTATCAAATTCCTTGAAATCTAAGAGATAAGTTATGTTCCCAGTCATGTGCCTTGAGCATCCACTGTCAATAAATCCTGTATCATCCTGTTGTGGCTTGCCCTGCACATAAAAATAAGGAAATTAGTTTCCTTTGGGGACCCAAGTCATTACTGACTTGGATCTGCCTCGTGCATCGTTTGGTAGGTCTCCAAACCCAACATGCTGAGGCCTTAACAGCATTTGCCTGATTATCCCTAACAGTGTTAACTGCTTTTGGCCTAGCAGTATTAACTGCTTTTGGCCTAGCAGTATTAACTGCTTTTGGCCTAGCAGTATTAACTGCTTGTGCCTTGGCTGTATTAACTTGTTGGCTAAAATTTTTGTTAGTTAATACTGTTTTTGATTGATAAGGCCTTTTACAGTTGATTGTGCTGATTTTGAAAAACGTAACATTGGTTTAGTACTAAAAACTGTAGATTTGGGATGAGCAGTATTAATTGTCCTGACAGTATTAAAAGGTTTTAGGCCATTTTTCATTAAAACTGCTCTTGAAACCATGTTCCTTTAAGCATTAGGGTGAGTCTTGTTGGTAGTGTAGCTGTAATTCACCCTGTTATAATTATTCCCATATGTCATCCTTTCCCTTTGATGGTATTTACAATGAGCCTACACATGATCAAAACTCCCACAAACAAAACATGCTTTACTATACATCAAAAAATCACTTCCTAGCTGTTGGGATTTAAGATTATTATAGTTTCTTTGATTCCCCCTAGGTTTTAGTGATCTGTACATCTCTGCATACTTAACTGGTTTCCTAGCTATTTTGTCTTATTGTTTAACAAATTCTATTTTAGTAGGAAAAACAGTTTGCTTCTCTTTCTCTGACACCAACTCCTCAACCAATAGGGTATCAGGAGTTTTTTTAACCTCATTAGAGGTATCTACACAGACACTCTTACTGGCCTTAGGTCTATAGCCTTAAAACCCAGGCTGTTAGAACTCCTCAAGACCAGTGTTGGATAAATCAATAGTTGAGGGTGAAAATAAGCCTGTAGGTGGAGGTGGAACAACATTATACCCCATACCTTTTATACTGTTATCAGATATTTAGCTCCCTATTAATTTATCTAAGCATTTAGAAGCATTTTCAAACTTGTCAATTTTAATCTGATTGCTCTCTTTTTCTTTCTTTAGCTTCTCTATCACACTTTTAAGAGCAATGATTTATGAGTCTTTAAATGAGGTATCTCTTTTTAAGACAACAATTTGATCATTAAACATAACCTCATTTTTCTTGTAAAAGACAAGTTGTTCTTCTATAGATGCTAACCCTCTTTTGTAAGTAGCTATATTAAACTCAGATTTATTAAATTCTACTCTTAAATTATCAAGTTGAGTTTTAAGAGTTTCAAAGCTTTTAAGACATGTGTTAGAGTAAGTTTTGTCATTGTATACTTCAGAGTCTGAGAAAGCCATAAGTGCCATGTTTGTAGTCACTTCCTCTTCTGCCATAAAGCTCCAATAAAAACCAGCTTCATCAATAGCCACCATTACTTTGGAAGAAGTTTCTTCCACATTCACAGTCCTTCTTGAGCTATCTTGATTCCTATTCCCATTATCATGATTCCTAGGCCTGCTTTCTTGATTCCTAGGACTTATGCATTCCCTTGCAAAATGTCCCATCTTATGACTGTTGAAACATTCTACCTTGGACTTGTCATATCCTGCAGTATCATTTCCATTAATAGTGATCTTCTTCCCAGTTCTCTGGTAATACCTCCTTGCTCTCATACTTAGTAAT
>BQNB010081117.1:0-21914 GCA_026074375.1 Tanacetum coccineum
TAACTAAGCTTTAACAGGCTAAAGAAGATCCGTTTAATTAGGACTTCATACGTGATAACTATTGTTGTATGGGAACTCGACCAATGGCAGATGCGATCCCAACTACTTCCAAAGTCGATCACACAGGCACGCAACATATCTTCTAGCGGTTGTATAGTCCTTTCGCTTTGACCATCAGTTTGAGGGTGGTAAGCGGTACTCATATCCAAATTCGTCCCCAACGCTTCCTGAAGCGATCTCCAGAATCTAGAAGTAAAATGGCTATCTTGATCCGAAATGATCGAAACAAGAACACCATGCCTACACACTATTTCCTTCAAGTAAAGTCGTGTGAGCTTCTCCATATTATCTGTTTTCTTAATTGGTAGGAAATGAGCTGATTTGGTCAGTCTATCGATAATAACCCAAATCGTATCATACCTACTTGGCGTCCTCGGCAGTCCACTCATAAAATCTATAGTAATCCTTTCCTACTTCCAAACTGGAATCTCTGATTGTTGCAGCAACCCAGATGGTTTCTGATGCTCGGCTTTAACCTTCGCACAAGTCAAACACTTACTAACATATGTGGCAATATCAACTTTCATATTTGGCCACCAGTACAATGGCTTCAAATCTTGATACATCTTGTCCGATCCCGAGTGGATGGAATACCTGGACTTATGCGACTCATGCATAACTAAATCCCTCAATCCATTGAATCGTGGCAACCAAACATGATTTCCAAAACAACGTGTTCCATCAAGGCGAAACTCAAATATATGCTTAATCAAACTCCCTAAATTTTCTGCCTTCACGTTCTCTCTTTTCATTGCTTCCTCTGGAGCTTCATGAATCTGCTTAGTTAGATCATTGTGAACAGCCATCATCAAAGCTCGAACACACAATGGCTTATTCCTTTCCTTTTGACTTAAGGCGTCAGCCACAACATTCGCTTTTCCAGGATGATACCGTATCTCACAATCATAATCACTCAACAACTCAATCCATCTCCGTTGTCTCAAGTTCAGCTCTTTCTGATTCAAGATATATCGTAGGCTCTTGTGATCGGTGAAAACCACACACTTCGTTCCATACAAATGATGTCTTCATAATCTAAGAGCGAAAACAACGGCTGATGACATCAAATAATGTCACTTTATTATATCATTTATCCCATCTGTTTTGCCCACTTTTATATAATTATTGCATTATTTGGTACTTAATTTCTTTAAAGTTGATAAATGCAGTAATTCAGGATTGTTTTGTGAAGACAAGCTAAAAGGCGCATAATTTGGAGCTAAAATGAAGACATTTGAAGATTGCTAAATTTTCACCAATACGCCCTATCCAGCAAAAGAGATACGGCGTATCAGCGCCAAGACTTCACAAGAAAACGCGTTTGACCAATTCCCAATACGGGGTATCAATGCTGTCTACATACGCTGTATCCATGAAGATAACTATTCGAAGATATAGTAAATCAAGTAAATTAGGAATGATATCAAAGATTTATTATGAACGTAGCGCGCACTCTAAGGAATCCAGCCCAATACGTCGTATCGACCTTGCCAGATATGGCGTATCGAGTCTTTTTCAGACACTATAAATAGAAGACTCAAAAACGAGTTTTCGGTGTGCAATATTGTATTCTTTATACCATACTCATTAAAGATGAATTTTAGAAGAGAAGATCAGCCACCAAGGTTAAGCATTGATCACGAATCCATAGAAGACATCGTGTAATTTTTACTCTCTTAATCGTTCGATTTTCATTGTATGATTACGCTTGTATAATTACAATGGTTGTGGGCTAATACCCTCGGGTATTAGCCATCTTAATGAAAGTTCAATGTTTGGTTTGTTTTAAAATCAATTTCTTAATTAATCGTTGATTGTTTTATTATGTTTATCACCTCATACTTGTTTATGTGTTTTAATATGCGAACTATCATTCAACTGGGTCTAGTGATACCTAAAAAGTAATCTAGATACCGGGATAGCTCTCCATATCGTACTTTATATTACTGGACCAATAGGATCACAAATAGTGTTTTGTCTTTGTCTTTGAATTATGAGCTTAGTTAGACCGGTAGGTGACCCATTTATGTTTCAGCAATCATGCTCCTAATTAACTGATAAATATTTGAATAGTGGACTACCAGTATATAAAACACCGTCAAATAATAAGTGGGTAAAGTTCTGTTGGGCTAGGGTTTTAATAGGATCACCACTATTTTAATTCCTTAAGATAGATTATAATTTAACTAAAGGATGCTTTATGCGGATGCGTTTAATTATGATAGGATTAATCGTATCTAGGTCTTAGGATAATGACCCGCCTAAGTATTAAGAATGATATGCCATCGGGAGATAAGTAAATCATTGTACTAAAACAAACAAATCAACATTGAACCGTAATTAATATGGCTAATACAGTTTTCTATCATTTGGCTTGTACCGCTTTTCTATCTTCTAATTTTCTTCTTTTATGTTTATTGTGTATTGAATTGATATTTGTTTCCACCAAACCTGTGCCAGTCTCTCAGGCTGAAACCCCCTCATAACATTAGACAACATATATAGCATAGGTTTAACCAGTAAATAGATCAATTAAAATACTAATAGAATATAGGATTAATGTTTCATTCTTAGTGTTCGACACCCTACTTACCATGAACTCCATCTTGACCGGGTACACTACTCATTAAAGTGTTGTTTTAGGTTTGTCGGCTAAATATAAATTTAAAACTTGATAATCAAATAATTGACCCTACACGACAGCACATCAACGGCTCCTAACTCTAAATCGTGAGTAGTGTAATTCTCTTCATGGACTTTCAATTGTCTAGAAGCATACGTCATCACATTCTCTCTTTGCATTAACACGGCTCCATAACCTTAAGTGATGCGTCATAATACACCACAAAATCTTTCGTTCCCTCGGGCAATGCTAAGATCGGTGCACTACACAACTTCCGCTTCAATGTCTGAAAAGCTTCCTCTTCTTCTTTTCCCCACTTGTATTTCTTATCTTTCTGAGTCAACTTAGTCAGCGGCTTAGAAATCAAATAAAAACCTTCAATAGACCTATAAATACCCAGCCAATCTAAGAAATTGCCTCACCTCCGTTGGCGTCGTTGGTGCATCCCAACTCTTAATGGCTTCGATCTTGGCAGGATCAACATGAACACCACTACGATCAATCACATGACCAAGAAATTGTACCAAATCTAGCCAAAAATCACACTTTGAAAACTTAGCGTACAATCACTCTTTCTTAAGCAGCTCCAAAATAATCTTTAAATGCTTATCATGCTCTTCTTCGTCCTTGGAATAAACCAAAATATCATCGATGAACACTATGACGAACTTATCAAGATATGGCTTGCATACTCGGTTCATCAAGTCCATAAACACAGCAGGCGCATTTGTCAATCCAAACAGCATCACATGGAACTCAAAGTGACCATACTGAGTTCTAAATGCAGTAATTGGAATGTCCTCTTCTTTAATGCGTAACTGGTGATATCCCAATCGCAGATCGATCTTAGAATACACGCTCGAACCTTGCAGTTGGTCAAATAAATCATCGATTCTCAGGAGAGGATAACAATTCTTGACAGTCAACTTGTTCAACTCGCGATAATCTATACATATTCAAAAAGATCCATCTTTCTTCTTCACAAACAAAACTGGTGATCCCCACAGTGATAAACTCGAATGGATACATTCTTTCTCCAGAAACTCTTGCAATTGTACTGACAACTTTCTCATCTTAAACGGTACCAATCTATATGGTGCACGTGCAACAGGTGCAGCCCCCGGTACTAGATCAATTCAAAACTCTACTTGCCTCGGCGGTGGTAGTCCTGGAAACTCCTCAGGAAACACCTCAGGAAAGTCACGAATTACAGGCACGTCTTCCAATCGTTTCTCCTTCAATTTCTTCTTTGTCACGTATGCCAAAAACAAATGACAACCTCTCTCGACGTACTTACGGGCCTTAATACAAGATATGACCTTTAATCAAGACACACCCTTGTCACTTTCGACTATCAACATCTTGTTTCCATACGGTATATGAACAACTTTCTCGCCACCGAAGATGACGACATCGTGCTTGACAAGCCAATCCATACCAATTATGACGTCAAACGTACCAAGCTCAATCGGCATAAGATCGATTTCAAAAATATGGTTCACTAAATTCAAAGTGCAACCTTTCAAAACAGTGTTCGTACTAACTACCCTTCCATCAGCTAACTCTACCTCATAACTAGCTCTTATTTTAACTGGATCGATATTAAGCATGGAACTAAATCTAGTATCCACAAAACTCCTATCAACCCAAATCGAATAAAACAAAAGCATAGCGGTTATTGAGCAAAAATGTACCAGTAACCACATTCGTACCCTTTGGCTCAGTGTCCTTAATAGCATAAGCTTGACCATGAACTTCTCCAACTTCCTCTTGCTTAACCTTCCTTGGGCATCAGTTCCTAGTATAACCTTGTTCACTACAATCATAACAAGTCAAAATGGGCAGAGTATTTGCACACGTGGCAACATTCTTCTCCTTGCAGTACCTTTCCTTGTGCCCAACCTTTCCACACTTGTGGCACTTGATAGTACACGGACTAACATGGCGAGTAAAATAACATTCACACAAAGGAAGTGATCTAGAAGACACCTTTCCATCAGTAGGAGCGGTAACCATGGCTCGCGCGTTCCATTGATTTTGGTTATTCTGCAAAGTTTGACGTGAGTTGTCCTTATGATTGCCCTTACTACTACTATTTCCACTTTGAGAGCTCTCCCACTTTCTCTTCTTTCCTTCCAAAATCCTTTCATCTCTAGCTTGCGATATCTGTTCCATCAACTTATGAGCCATACGCATGGCTTCGTTCAGGTTAGCAGGCTTAGAAGAAGTAACTTCACCCTTGATGTTATCAGTCAATCCCCGGATGTAAGCATCAACTTTCACTCTTTCTGGTTCAACCATTCTCGTACACATCAATGCTAACTCATTGAACCTCTGAGTATAAGCCACAATGTTATACTCCTTGACCTTCAAGTTCCATAGTTCGTGCACCATTCTTTGAACTTCTTCTATCGGACAAAACTCTGCAGTCATCAATTGCTTCATCTCAGTCCAAGGAATTTGGTTCACCGTCTCCAAACCTATGGTTGCAACCTTAGCATTCCACTAAGTCAAAGTAGGTCCTTGCAATATTGCAGCAACAAACTTAACCTTCTTGCCCTTTGCACATTCACTGATTCCAAAAACACTCTCAGTTTTATCGAACCATCTTCGTAATTCAACAGCTCCTTCAATACCATGAAAAGCAGTAGGATTGCACTTCATAAACCTATCAAAAGTGTACTCACGACCAGCAGGTGCGACATCCTGACCCTTAACTAGTCCAGATCCCCTAGCATCATTCCCAGCATTCACATGTCTAGCTCGCTCAGCAGCAATAGTAGCATCAACACTTTCCTTGATCATTCGACGAATAGCAGCTTGAGTCAAAGGTGCAGACTTTGGAGGCATGATTCTGTCATGTCATAAAGAAAACAATCTGATAAGCATCCATAACATGATATACTCATAACATGGTATAATGACAAATCAATCACAACAACAGTCACACAACATCAAGTAGTAATCAAAAGATAGTCATTCATTTTTCATCACAAAAGAGTTAATACATAGTTGCATTGTTTCATGAAATGATACAAATCGTTACAACCAATAACACTAATTATACTAACTGAGGACTCAGTTTAGTGATTACACAATAAAGATACCACAATTGAAACTAAACTACTAAGAATTACGAGGAGATCCTCAGGGCTCAGATGAAGGACTCTTCTCATCTTCAATCGGAACATCGATAGCTTCATTCGGTCTTTCTTCAAACACAAATCCTCTATGAATCATCTCTTGATAGAACTCATGAGCTCGAACTCTAGTCCAATAGAGATCTCTCTCGACTCATTCATTCTGCATATGAAGGAATGTGTTGCAAAACCTTGCTTCTTTAAGTTCCTTCTTTAATTTCTTACACTTAACCTTGTCTTCAGCATTACCAAGCTTTTCAACTAGCTTTTCCATTGTGATCGTTCCTTGCTCCACACTAGAACGCACTTCATTACCCAAATCCAAAATCAACTTACCATAATACTCGTCCTTTACTTTTCCTTTCTTCTCAACCAATGCATGCGCCGTCTCGCGACCATACAGTCGTCTTGAAAGAGAAGCCATCTGACCAAAAAGAGAGTTAATGTCCCTCCTCATGAGACCAAGCAATAGACCATCACTGTCCTCTTAAAGAAAAGGAGCAGTAGATGATTCACCTACCTCATGGATGCTAGCAGGAACAGTTTCATCCTCGTGCTCAATCGGGTTCTCAACCTCGATCGCATCCTCAAGTTCTGACTCAGAAGCAGGCGGCGGAGGGTTAAGAGGATCCACCTCTTCATAAGGATATGTCAACTCTGGCTCATTATCATCTTCCTCGATGTCGACTTCCATATCATGTTCTTCTTCTTAGGGTTCTTCTTCTTCCTTAAATTCTTCTTCTTTCGGGTCCTCATCTTCATCTACTAAGACAGGCTCAGGAACAACAGGAACATCATCGTATTGATTCGACTCAACAATGGGTACAACATCCACATGATTAGGAGGAATTACGTTCACCATGATAATCTAGAAAATATCATACAATACTTACTTAATAGTGTATCACTTCTTATTATTATTTAATAGTGTTCCAATAAGAATACTATTATCCAAAATAACAGTTCGCATAAAAGCACAACAAATAAAAATTCACAATTCATGACATTCTCGTTCAGTATATACCTTAATTATATTTCAAACATATATAATAATAGTTATCATATAATCACATGCCATTCTACGTATACAACACATGCATAAATGTACTAATACATAACACTTTATGCATCCAACACATGCATAAATATATCCATACTTAACCATTGATACATACAACACATACGTAAATATACCTATACATAAGAATTAATAAATTTACATTTTCTTTCTATATGCAACCAATGGCAATGAGGAGTCTCGGCGTGCGTGTAGAAGCGTTATAGTTTAGGTTTTCAAAAAGACTCGACCTAGTTCTCTATAACCTTAGGCTCTTGATACCACTCTGTAACACCCTCATCCAATGGACATTGGATTGCACAGCGGAATTAGCAATTTGGATGTTACTAAATAGCACCATTTACCAAGATAATAGAAAACGACTCAAAAGAGACGTTTAACAAACATGTGTTCCATTATTAATCAGAGTCAAAACGCGTTTAGGTCCCCACAGAATCGCAACCACAACCATTACAACATTTGAAAAACTATTGTTTCAAAATAAAGACATTGTTTTAGAACAACTTAAGACATTGTTTTTGAAAGACAAGGAACACACAAGTAGCCTTTCAACAAATCTATCACACGCATGACACCTTTACGCCATCGTTGCCTTCATCCTTGGTTACCTGGGATAAAACATGTTTAAAACGTCAACAACAATGTTGAGTGAAATTCATAGAGTTTAAAATAATTAATAAGCAATAATCTTTTAACACACAATTAGTTCTCGGGAAAACAAAGCAACGAATGCAATGTATAACAACTTCTTTCTTTCACACCATAAGCCCATGACACCGAACGTTAACAATACATATAGCATTTCATATGTTAGTGTGCCCCAAAACAAGGTATTATTGTCATATACCTACTACTTTCTAAATACAAAATGTCCGTTTGATATGGTGGTCACAAGGATTCAGACCCCAGACAGGGTTGTCAAACCCAATAAATCTATTTAATGCATTAGCATTCGCCTTACAAGGCAATAAACGGTTCATAAAATAAGGGACTTCGACAATAGCTACTTATGCGGAAACAATATCGTAATTGGGTCCGGCATACCATAAAATCATATGTGTTCGATTTTATAAAACAAACATGCATCCCCCTCGCGGGTTTAAAAATAATTAAAAGATTTAAATGCGAGGCTGGAACTCACCTTAAGCAAAAGATCCAAATCAATCAAATCAACAAGCGCAAATAGCTTCACGTCCTAACAGCGACCTATATAATACATATATAGCGGTACGTGACTAAAAGTATATTAAATCATATAACACATACTTACAATCATATACTACAATCTCCAAGTGCGACGCAAAACATTTCACTTTGACGCACTTAACAATATTACAACATTTTCCATAAAGTTTCCATTTTTAGAAAGTTACCGAAAGTAAGGATAATATAATCTGAACTTCATATTTCGTTATCAATTAACTAGCATTACGAACCCTTTGCTCATTATAGACTATATTCAAAAGTTTACGTAAGTTTGACTTTCAAAAGTCAAACTTCGTAGTTGACTTTTTACCCCAAAAATACCCAAACTTGACTCGGCCGTAAAACGTTCGTTATTAAGAGTTACGTGATGATCCACCTAGAGAAACGGAGCTTAAGGCGAACACTATCACTTAACATCATCAAAAATAACTTTTAAAAATTTCTCGACTCGCTACGGTTAAGTCAAACTTTCTGGTCAAACTTGGTCAACCCAAAACCTATGAAAACGACATTTTCGACATAATCTGACTATCAAAATACGCTTAACTAGTCTATATAATTATACCAAAACCATCAAACTTTGGTCAATAGCCAAACACGATTTTGATAATTTCTCCAATCTTATTGCAATAACCATATAACACGCAATATAACTAAATTAATCAATACATAAACATAACTAGGTGCTCACAATGCTTACAAGAAAATCAAACTATGGTTTCCGTTTGGCTTTTGAATTCGGACGCAAGCACAAACCTAAACAAACCAACCTTTTCAATCAACCAACTTCAAAACAGCAACAATCTAGCTATACTAAACATCTCTTTATACACGAAAATCACATGAACCAACCAAAATTCCAACTTCTTCAAATCTTATTACATGTGAGGTTTTAATAGTGGGATTTGTAGCTCTTGAAACAAGGATTAATAATATGTAATTTGATTATAATGCATGTCCGAGATTTGACGAGAAATGGGTGTTTGTTTGTTGGCGAGTCATGGACTAGGAGAGAAAGGGAGGAGAGATCAATTTTCATAAAAGTGTTATATGTGTGCATATGGGTCCTATTTATAGAAAACAAGTTTAGCAATTTGGCAATTTAGGCCCCTCCATACTTAAGTCCTTTTAAAACTAGTACAAAGTATTTCTTTTATATATATATTCGGCCAAAGACTCGGGTCACACCACGTTTATAAATATTTTAAATCCGTCCCACTAATTTTACTTTAAAATGTTTAATAAAACGTTAAACTTCGTAAAACACGACCTTTAAACACGGTTTTTACAAAAACTCGAGGAAACGTCGTAAAATATAAAAATAACATATTCACGCTCTTGGAGCAACAATATAAATTTTTTAGATTTTCTTAGACATTAAAAACAAACAGAAACTCAATCACATCATAAAATTATTCTATAAATGGAAATTCTCATCAAACCTTATATAGCATAAACGACTATAACTAATTACGTAGCAAAATAATTATCGTAGCTCGGGATAGACGTTGACCTGAAACTCGGATTGTTACACATCACCAAAACACAAAGAGAATGTATAGATTAAATACCACAACATTAATAAAATGATTAATTAAATGTGTGTCTGGTGTGTCAACATAGATATAAAGATGTGTCACTCTATTAAAACAATGTGTCGTTTGTATAAGGATATGTGTGTCAGGTGTGTCAAAATATACAAGGATGTGTCAATCTATTAAAAAAATGTGTCAATATGTTTAAGGATGTGTATCAAGTGTGTCAATATATATAAATGATGTGTCAATATGTCTAAAGATTTGTATCAAGTGTGTCAATATGTTTAAGGATGTGTATAACGATGTGTCACACTACTAAAAAGATGTGTCAATATGTATAAGAGTGTCACTCTATTATAAAATGATGTGCCAAAAGTTTGTCAATTTTAATAAAAAAAATGTATATAAAGGATGACACATCATAATAAAATAGATCTTGGGTTAAAAATACATAACACATGTATCTTTTTTTCTACTTTAGTGGTAATTAATTATAAATACTCCTATCAGTCCCAGTATTAAGTGTCACAATGGAATCTTTTAAGTCTTTTCATTCATCAACTTTGACCCTTAAATATTTTTGTTTAGTGTTATATAATATTTGAGAAAGAATAATATTTATAAAAACGAAAACTATATTCAAAACTCTATTATTACATATATCTTCTGCATCAAGTGATTCAGCATAAATAAGAAGAAGTCATTAAGGGGTCAAGATTGTAAAGAAAAAAAGACTTTGAAAAAGTCAAGTGGACACTTAATGTGGGACGGAGGGAGTAATATTTAAAAGTAACGTTTATAAACTTCAACTACGTATTTGAATTCAAATATGGTTCTTCATTTAATCGGTAGCCACAAATTTTTTAGCGTAGGCATTAATGGAAAATTTTAAAATGACATTGGTACCCTTAAGAATACATGCAATGGTATATCTAGTCTTTTTTGAGATATGTATTTACATTTTTCATCCAAAATGATCTCATAAACAAATCTAGTCTTAAGTGATACAATCGAACGGTCTATATTCCTTCCTATACTTTTTATCCAAATTTACTTTCCACAATAACCACACTCTTAATATATGAATCAACGATGGAACACTAACGGTCGTTAATTAGTTCGTTATAAATAATTAACAAATAAGGCTTTTTAATTAATGGGTAATTAAATGTAATTATCCATAAATAAAGGAAAAGTCAAAAAGTCAACACCAAAGAGGTTTTGTGTGGGTTTTGACCGGATCCAAGCCTAAGGGGGAGATGAGTTGGGTTTTTAGCTATCTTTTCCTCTAAGTTATGTATTTTAGGAAAACCCTAAATACATCAACTATATAAGGAGGATCCTAGAGCTCATAACCTTTATCCCTCTATTCTTTTTTCCTCCTTGGGATGAAAACAAACACCCCACTTTAGGGTTTTTTTATGTTTTGTTATTATTGGTGTTCACTTTATCGTTGGTTGAAGAACTAGCATTCGGGTGGTATTGTTCAACGTGTAGTGTGGATACACGTAAAGGTTACTTATCTTAGTAACTCGTAGTGGTGTTTGGTTTGCACGTTATTACACACGTGCGTGTACTCGAAGTGTCTTTGATTAGTCACTAGCTTGGTTGCTAAAGGTATGTTTACTTGTTTACGTTTTATGTTAATTATGTATGTTATATGTGATATGTATCCGCTGCGTAGCTCGTTTGATATTAAAGTAATATTAGGATTTTAGACCATGATTTCCAACAGTGGCATCATGAGCCATTTCATATAGCGTAGTAATTACATTAAAAATGTAAAAATATGTAAAAAATGTCGCATATATGCAGTTATTTTCTTGCCTTTTATGTGAAAATATTTTAGGAAATTATTTAGAGAAATAATACTTGCCTTAAATATGTCACATAAATAAAGAAATAAAATATGGACATATTTTACATGATATCTATTTCGCTCATTAATATGGTTATTTGCGTTTTAGATTTAATATATATTGTTGCTTATTTATCTTGTTATAAATTGTCAACCATGGCTTACATGCATGTAAACCATGGTTATGAAGCTTAATATATATTATATGCATGCGTAGTCTAACGGTATGCATGAGATCATTACGTGAATTAATTGATTAATTGCTAAAGTATGGAAGGCCTTGGTTGAATTAAATGTTTTAATTGCGTAATTGATTCTTGTTTAGTATGATCAAATTTGGTAAATATGGTTTGCATGTTTTATAAATGGCGTTTTTATAATTATGCAAAAATTGATTTTCAAAATTAATACAGACTAAAAGTACATTATTAAAATGCTTATTATATGTATATTTGATACATGCACTTTGCTAAATCATGAACTATATATGTAAATTTGTAAATTTTTTGCAAACATTCTATAACGAATGGGTTTAGTGGTTTCCGAAATGGAGCCCGCGACGGTACAACGCAAAAATAAACAAATTTTACATAAACAGTTTTAACAATATTTCAAGTAATTCGAATCGTTACTAGGGTTTGATTAATTCTCGAGGGGAATTAACCTTATCCATATTAAGATCACTTAAAATTAGAAATGTTGTAAACAAGGCAGCCTTAATTTTATTAATGGCATGTGATTTATAAAATGTAGGGATTTCTATTTATAGAAAGATTATAAAACGAATATGGAAAGGTTTTAAAAATAACTAGTGTTATAAGGTTGTATGCATGCTTCCTTATACACAAAAATTTTGGTAACATTATTTTATCAAACTCTACCCTTAAAATTAAGTCATTTGCCATCCAAGTATGAAATCACTTGAGTTGTATTCTTACTCTAAATAGTTTTAGATAAATTTACAAATAAGTTTATATAACAATCGTATGGTCAGACCTAAGACTGTAAAATTACTGATTTTGTATTGGACGACTTATATCAAGTATTGTTGTTCAGAACTTCAACCCGAGGCATAAGATGGGGTTAAATATGCTACTTGACATTATAATTCTGGATTTAATGCCTTGTGCCCCATACAGGCTAAGAGTTGCTAAAGGTGGCAATTATCACACGTTGATTACCTTTTGAATTTACCATTTCTAGTAAATCAACTGCATTAATGGTAGAACATTAAGTTGGATCTTAGACTCTTGATAAAATTAATTGTTTTTTTTATAAACATGGGTAGTTAATTTTATAAGAGATTATTATCGAAAATACTAATATTTTTTGAACTTTTGATTGTTTTTGTTAGATGGCTTCTACCACCCAAAACACAAACAATACGACTATCAGGTCGATTCTCCTAGCGAAGAAACTTACTGGTTCGAATTTCACAAACTAGTATCGAAATATTAGGATTGTTCACAGGTACGAGAAAAAGATGAAGTTTGTGGAACAGCCTTCTGGACCCCCCTAATCCTGAAACTGCTGACCCTGACACTATTGAAAAGTACTATAAGTTTGTCAATCTTGAGCAAGAGGTTTCATGTCTTATGCTGTCAAGTATGTCTCCAGACTTACAACGAACTTTAGAGAAATACAATGCATATGACATGTTGAAAGAACTGAAAACTATGTTCGAAGATCAGGCAAAACAGGAACTATTTGAAACATTCAAAGCATTCCACGCTTGTAAACAGGAGGAAGATCAGTCAATAAGCTCCTATCTTTTAAATATGAATAGCTACTTGGACACATTGGAACGCTTAGGCTATGCAATGCCAAATGAACTTGGTGTGAGTCTCATTTTGAATTCTCTCAACAAGGACTATGATCAGTTCGTTCAGAACTATAACATGCATAGCATGGGGAAGACGATAGTTGAATTGCATGCTAGAGCGTTACTTCATAGATCAATGGCACAAGATATGAGAACGACCTCTAAAAGAGTCGTTTGAAATACGATACATTAGATTTATTGAAATTGTTTAATACAAAGCACAACGGCTTAAATTGTTCAACATTGAAATAACAAGATTTTAGATCATAACAAATATCCCAAGATGTAATGACTCTAAATCTTTTATGCATGACTCCCTAAAAGAGTATCCCCAATGTATCCTTAGCACCTCGTGCCTCATTGGACCCTGTGAAAACATGCTTTAAAATGTAGAACAAAAATTTAGTGAATCATAGGTTTATGTTAAAATGTAATGTAGGGACCGCATATTTTCCCTGTTGATAATGCAACAGATGCAAACATTACAAAATGTAATTACGTTTCCCTAAGCTCATGACACTAAAGCTAGACATATATGAATTTCATATAAATTTTGTCAACATTAAACCGTGTGATGTTCTAACCCGCAACATCCTAAATTCGACATGGTATACGTCCTTATCTGATAAACCGGCACAATGAGCGTACTCCCCGAACGGGGGATGTCAATCCAACCACAAATAGATCTTTATATACATTCGCGCTCACACATAAGTATATTAACTAGTTCCAGATAATGGGCTCAGAGGGTAATCGCTACTTAGGCAAATCACATAATCATGTAAAAATGTGTACTTGCATCCAATCGTAAAACAAAGCATGTTTCTCACCCCAAAAGTTGTAAATCATTGATATAGTAAAACATGGGGCTATAAACTCACCTTAGTGAATAACTGGAGTATATGAATCAAGTGAACGAAAACGTCACAGATATGATCTCCGAATGAACCATAATTAATATAGGTAGTATAAGTTTACCATGTTTACTTTGGATTAACTCATACCATCTTTTAATTCTATATAGTTACATCACCTCCTATAAAGTGTTTTGTAAATATTGTATACATTGTCCAAACAATTCGTAATTTGCCAAAAATACTTGATGTATTATTTATATAACTCCATTATATAAATGCTTTAATTATTTGAGAAAATAATATTTAAAAAAATGTTATAAATATCACTTTAGTAAAAAACGTCATTTCTTTCTCGTTTTAAATATGTTAATTATATCCGTGGCTTCGTTTTTGAATGTTCTAATCAAATATCATATTTGTAATATTATAATCACTGATGAACAGTAACTTTAATAATATTTTATAAATTATATAAAACTACTTTTATATAATTAATCGTTATAACTTAAAAACGTCGTAACTTATTCGTTTTAACCCTGTTTTCATCGTTCTTTACATGTATGGATTCGTATTTGAAAAATCTAATCAAATATTACATTTACTTTTATGAACAGTAACAGTAAGTGTAGATTTATAAAATTACTTTTTTAAAATTTTAATTGTTGAAATCGTATATTTATGGTAATTTATTAGTTTTAATTCGGTTTCTAGTGATTTATTATGTCCAAGGATTCAGAATTAAATTTTTTATCATCTATCTGTCCTTTGTCCATTGTATGTTTCTGTAAAACAGATTAGTTTGTATATATAAATGACTTTATAAAGTCACTTTTGTTTATGTTTCTTTCTTTAACATGAAAAATATTAGTAATATTCTTGTTCATTAGCAGTGGTGGTTGTGGGGGGGGGGAGGGGGTGGGGGTGGGGGGGGTGGGGGGCGTGGGGGGGTGGGGGGGGGGGGGGCGTGGGCGGAGGGGTGGTGGGGTGGGGGGGGAGGGGGGTGGGGGGGGGGGGGGGGGGGGGGGGGGGGGGGGGGGGGGGGGGGGGGGGGTGTGTGGGGGGGGGGGGGGGGGGGGGGGTGGGGGTGGGTGTGGGGGGGGGGGCGTGGGGTGTGGGGGGGGGGGGTGGGGGGTTGGGGGGGGGGGGGTGGGGTGGGGTGGGGGGGGGGGGGGGGGGGGCGGGGGCGCGGGGGGGGTGGGGGGGGGGGGGGGGGGGGGGTGGGGGTGTGGGCGGGGGCGGGGGGGCGGGGGGGGGGGGGGGGGGGGGGGGGTGGGGGGGGGGCGGGGGGGGGGGGGGGTGGGGGGGGGGGGGGGGGGTTAAGTGGGGGGGGGGGGGGGTGGGGGGGGGGAGGGGGAGGGGGGGGGGGGTGGGGGGGGGTGGGGGGGGGAGGGGGGGGGATGGGGGGGGGGGGGGGGGGGGGGTGGCAGGGGGGGCGGTGGGGGTGGGGGGGGGGGGGGGGGGGGGGGGGGGGGGGGGGGGGGGGGGGGGGGGGGGGGGGGTGGGGTGGGGGGGGGGGGGGGGGGGGCGGGGGGGGGGGTGGGGGTGGGGCGGGGGGGGGGGGGGGGGGGGGGGGGGGGGGGGGGGGGGGGGGGGGGGGGGGCTATTTATTGTATCTTATTCGTTTTAATTCGGTTTCTAGTGATTCTTATGTCCATGGATTCATAATTAAATTTTATATCATCTAACATGGTCCATGTCCACTGTAGGTTTCTGTAAAAAAATTAGTTTTATAAAATTACTTTTATAAACTCACTTTTGTTTATTTTATTACATAAACATGAAAAAGTCATAACTAGTTCATTATCCATTGGTTTTTCAAGTTTCTTACCTTTTTAGAATCCTTACAATATCTACTTTTACAAAAAAATATAAAAGAAATATCTCAGATTCGAAATCATATAGTTTTTATAAACTTAGTTTTATAAAAACACTTTTATACGCATAATCTCGTAAAAATCATAACTCCTTCGTTATTTATCAGATTTTCAAGTTTCTTATATGCTTACGATCCTTATGAGATGTATTATTTTTATAAAATATATAATAAAGTGTCAATTAGTTCGAATAACAGTAGCATAAAAAAGATTAATTAACTCATTTTATACACTTTTAAACTTTATAAAATTATCACAAGTCTTCTAATTTATAAATTAACATCCATGGTATATAATTTAAGTCCTCTACATTGTGTCCATCATAATAGGTCCATATTGTCCAAGAAAATTGTCCAACATATTTATTTACTTATCTAAACTTTATAAATAAATAAATAATCATAACTTGACAAATAATTATATAATTTATCCATGGCTTGTAAATCCTTGTTTTAAATATATTAACATATTTTAAACATCATCTTAACCCTAAGATAAAAGTAATTCGTGTATGTATGTACATGTTTTTATTTTATAAACTTCATAAAATAAACCTAGGTGATGATTTAACTATACACAATTATATAATACATGAAATGAAAGTATTGAAAAGATTAGGGTCTTAGGTAAACCTTAGATGAATGTAGGATGAATGATGAACAAGATCAAACCCAACCAAGAAAACCCTAATTAGAAAATTAGGTTTAGAAAACCCTAATTTTCTTGAAAACCCTAATTTGAAACCTTCCTTGTATAAACCCTTGTATAACCCAAACCAAGCTTCCAAGACACCTTGTATATGATTAATAATAACCCTTGAATACTTGTACTAGCTTAGAAATCAAAAATTATGATTATATATGTGAGTGAGAGTGATGCCGTGGGCTAGGATGCTCAAAGAGAGAAAATGTGTATTGTTTTTGCTTGAATATGTGAAGTGTGTGTTTGTTATCACTTTATGGGTTCTATATATAGCCTAAGCATGCAAGAATACCATCTAAGTAAAACAAACAAATGGTTTTGGGTTGTCTCATGTTGGTGTCCGGTTTAGGGCTCAAAAGGAGGGGACAAAAGGATACGGGAATGAATTTTAAAATGGTTTAGGGTTAGATGGATTAGGGAGCATGTCATACTTTGTCCATACTTTGTGTAAGAAGTGAAATGACCTTGCTAACATGCTTGTATAAATCCTCTTTCAATGTGCTCTTGTCGTGTTCTAGGAGCAAAGGGGACACAAATTGAGTAAAAGTGGTTGTATGATCCATTGGTTAACAATAATGGTTGTTTATTCAAGTTAGTGGAGGTGTAGGGATTTAGTTTCAATTAGTATGTGTTGTATATGCATATAATTTGGTTAGGGTCTGATTTGGATAGTATTTTATGAAGTTTTTGGGTATTATGGGTATTAGTGGGTATTTGTTGAAGTGTAGGTGGGTTTATGGTTTGCCATGCATGCAAAAGTGTACTTTTATTGCGATACGTAAACGTTTTACGTAACCAATAAAAATAAAAAACGTAAAGTTATAAATTATCATTCTAATAACTTTATAACACTTACTTGACATAAACATTTAATTATTTGATGCCCGTTTACGTTGAATGCTCATTTTTAGTTTACGCGATTTAGCTTAACGGTAAAAATTAAAAGTAAACGCGCAAAAGCCTAAAAATAAATAATTGAATAATTGAAGTCGTAAATGACCTGAAAATGTGAAATGTTACAGTCTCCTCCCGTTAGAAGAGCCTTGTCCCCAAGGCTCAAGTCGCGACACTTGACGAAGGTACGGGTTTAGTGAAGAGATGCGGATACTTCTTTTGAAATTGGTCTTCACGTTCCCATGTGAACTCAGGACCTCTCCTCGAGTTCCATCGAACCTTGACAATTGGGATACGGCTTTGCTTCAACCGTTTGACTTCTCGATCCATGATCTCTACGGGTTCCTCCACAAAACGGAGCTTGTCATCAACATGAAGTCCTTCCAATGGAACGGCTAATGGTTCGTCGGAATAACATTTCTTCAAGTTGGATACATGAAATGTATTGTGAACCCTGCTCAACTCTTGAGGAAGCTCAAGCTTGTAAGCAACGGATCCAACCTTTTCCAGCACCTTTTAGATTTACGCATTCTTGAAACATGGATGATTACAAAAATGAATTATCATAACTTTGTACATTGTTGTATATATACATATTTAACATTTTATAGGTATGTACATTCCTGACTCCAATTACTTTTTGTTGAGCGTACTAGGGCAATAAATACACAAGAGAATTATTTCAAGTAAGTAAATTATGTCATTCAAGCATATTTTGGTGATGATCACTGTTGAGGTAAATCTACATGGGATGCTTGGGCATGGTAAAAGTGACCTCAGCGGTGATAAATGTTGAGCTCAGCTTGGTTCCTCCAGAGCTTGGTCCTTCATCTCCTAGCTGAAAGTAAGAAAGAGCATCATTAGCTCACCCCGAGGTGTGAATCCGAGACCAACTCTAGCGTAAGAGTAAGTATGGTGGTATGAGATAAATGCAGAAAATATAAAGTGTGGTCCAGAGTAAGTATTATGTGTCGTCTTGGGGAAAAGAGCCCTCTCTTTATACTATTTGGGATTCACTACAAGACATAACCGTGGGGCTCTCTCTTGGTATGACCTATCGGTTGCGTGTCATTCCAAGGACAGTGGTCCTTCGTATGGAATGTACCTTTTTTTGGGTTGTTCCTTAGGTGCCGCTGCGCTAGGACGGAGCTAATAACTCCAGACCTGATATGTCCTTCGACATGGAAGCTTCTCCAGAATTCTGGTGGTGACTCCGCACCTGACTTGGCCTTTGACAAGTCAGCATCTCCAGAGCGTTTGTTTAGTTCAGCCCGTGTTAGTTTAGCAGAAGCATCTTAAGCCAGATTTATCCTTTGGATGTTCCGGGGGAAACTATACCTCATCATGTCCCCCTAGTCTAGTATTTGCCAAGCTAGCTTGTCAGTGCTAAACTTAAATGTGCTTTTGCAAACGTGGCTTGCTTTTTGTCCATACATTTTCTTTGCAACGTGTCATGTGATAACTTTTCAATCGTCGCATCCTTTCCTTCTTTCTCTATAAATAGCATCCCTCTTTTTACTTTTTGTTTTACCCCTGCTATAGTAAAAAACACATTGTTTCCGAAGCTATCATTTTTGTTTTCTGCCGCTGCTTACTTTGCTCCAGATTCTTCCCTTTCCTGGGTACCTTTTTCTTTCCTTCCTACTTTTTCAATTATGGCTAAAAAAGATATGGATCTTTATCATTCTCGACTCACCCAGATGATCTGATCATCAAATATAAGATACCGCGTGATCTTTACCCTCGGCTACCTTTAGAGGATTTTGTGATGTCCGAGCTTTCGGACGATGCCATTGGTATCTATCATCGAATGTTTGACTTTTGTGGTGTCCAAATTCCTTTTTCATCGTTCCTTCTGGCCCTTATTAAACATTACAAGGTCCACTTCTCTCAGTTAGGTCCTCTGGGTCTTAATAAGGTCGTTACCTTCAAGGTGCTGTGTCGGTCTTTACAGATAGTGCCGATACGGACCTTGTTTAGGGTTTTCTAGACTCTGTGCAAACAATGTGATTGGTTTTCGTTTGCCAAGCGCCGTGCTCCTTCTCCAGTATGTATTGATAACAATCATTCTTATATGAAGCATTTGAAGACTGGGTTCTTTTTTATTGATCGGCGGGCTATTCCGGATGCTATAGGTTAGAGACATCTAAACACAGCTATTGATGATCTGAGGCCTGCTGCTGGTTCTTTTACCATGGTTGATGTGTGACGTTTGAGTGCACATGTTATAAAGTTAAAGGATATGCCTGAGGGTGTCTTAGTTTTATCTGGGTTGAGTCGCGTTTGGAAGAGTCGTGTCTGTGATCTGGTGCTTTAGGGTGCCGATGGAAATGGTATGGGGGTAGGTTTTGACTGTTTTATGCTATGCCTTTGGCCTTTGTTACTTGTATTTATTGTTGTTTTTCTTTTTTGCAGTTATGGGTATTCATGATTTTCTCTTCCTTCCAAAATGGACCGGTGCTAAGGTCTAGGAGGAGCCCCATTTGGATGTTAGACCAACCCTTCAAAGGCTTCCCTTTTACTGCACTCCTTATGTTGTGGCCGAGGCTGTTATTCCTGATCCTACTCCAAAGGATCTTGCCGTTGGTACCCCTAGTTTCAAGATTGTTGCTAAGGCTGAAGCTTCCCAAAAGTGAAAGGCCTCTACTTCTGGTGTCGCTTCGAGCCATGTTGCTAAGCGCACTAGGTCTGCCTTGGCTTAATCATCCGGTATACTCGCCCTGGTTTGTTTGTGGGAGATGATGATGAAAGTAAAGATGATGATGATGCTTGTGTGGAGATTCCATTGGTTATTCCTCTTTGTTCTGCTGCAGTAATCCCTTCCTCAGGGAACTAGGGTAGGAGCTGCATTGCTCCTACTTCTGAAGGCTCTAACACCCAAGGTAATTGCTTTTGATTTCTGTCTTGCTTTCTTCTTTGTCTTCTTTCTTTACCTTATTGTTTTTTTATTTTACATATTCTCGGGGTAAGGGCATTATGGTTGATGATGCTGCTGCACCGTCTTCTGGTGTTAGCTGACCGAGACCATCCTCCAGACCTGCTCCTTCATTTAAGGATGTGTCTAGTGATGCGATTCATACAGATTTCTTTCCTTTCTTTGTTGGTCCATACTATGCCACCTATCCTAAAGGTGATGTTGCTGGGAACTGCGAGTTTACTTGTGAGGAGTGAGATGCTCTATATTAGCTTACCTTCGGGGTTCTGACTAAGGAAGTTTTCAAGGATCTTGCTTTTTTTTAAAACTGTGGTGGATCAGTTTCCTACTCTTAGTGAGATGGTCCAGGTTGAGAGTTTGTTTGATGATCAACTGACTGCGTAGATGAGTGTGCTTCATTGTGTGATGATGTTGCATGGTGGTGAGCTTCTTACTTACTATCATGGGTTGAATCAATCTCACCATGAGTATGTGTTATCAGCGGACTCCAGGTTGAAAGGTTGTGAGGAGAAGGTTGCTAACATGACTGGGTTGGAACTTTAAGTAGCTACCTTAAAGAAGTAGGTTTTTAGGCTTAATGATAAACTTACTTCCTCTAAGGCTTCTTTTGCCAAGTCCAAGGCTAAGGGGTAGGAGAGGAAGAAAAAGATCAAATCTCTTGGTAAAAGTCTGGATAATTTACATGCTGAGGTGGCCCGCCTTTTCGCTACTCTTAATCAAGCTACTGTTCTTGAAGCTGAAAGGGCCAAGAAGATCCTTCGACTGAAGGATACTCTTTCGGAGTTTTCATCCTTCTTTCGGGGCCAATTCTAGGGTTTGGTCCGGAAGTTTCTTGCTTCTGATGAGTTTAGTAGAGTTCAGGGGGAACTCCTTTCTTTGGCTGCTAGTGTTGGGTTTGAGCGTGGTTTTTGTATGCATCGGACAAAGGATGAATTTGCTATGGTGTTGAAGAAGAAGGTTAATTTCATGCCTGGTGCACAGGATAGGCTTGCTAAAGCCTCCCCCTTGTTGCTCAAACTGACTATGCCTTTCTTAACAAGATTTCTGAGTATGCAACTGAACCTCTATCAGTTATCCTTTAGCTTGAGCCTAAGAAATTGGTTCATCTTGCCAACGTCCCCATTCCAAGGGGTACTTGTTCTTCTCCTCCTATTGCAAAGGAGTCGACTGTGACACCTGTTTCCGAATCCTTAAAGTTGTCTACTAATGTTAATTTTACTGCTTCCGCTGTTGTTTCTTATAACCCCCCGTGTTTTAGGGTCATTGACGACGTCAATAAATTCACAAGTTATTTTTAGGGTTTTACGCGTTTGCTTTTAAATCGTAA
>BQNB010081118.1:13982-29721 GCA_026074375.1 Tanacetum coccineum
ATCTAGATATTTTCTTTGTTTTCTATCTATGAAATCGGTTGTATATATGTATGTAAGTAAGATATTGTGTTAATTTATTTTGAAATTTTTAGGTATTGGGTATAAAAGTGGGTATTTGTTGAAGCGTAGAAAAGTTTTGGGGCTTTCGGGTATGCCTAAATGTATTTAATTGTGAAACGTAAACGTTTTACGAGTCCAATAAAAATAAAATATAAAAAGTTGATTATTAATTTCGTAAAAATAATATATTGCTTGCTTGAAGTAAATTTTAATTTGTTTGGTGCCCGTTTACGTTGATTGAAAATTTTTAGCTTACGCGATTTAACTTAACGATTAAAATTAAAAGCAAACGCGTACGAGACTAAAAATAAATAGTGGATTATATAACGTCGTACAGTGACCTAAATGTAGGTTCCTGTTAACACTTCATAACATATATATCATATACAAATTTGATCTAGAAAAGAGAAAGAGAGTGAGTTGTTTTGTAGAGAGAGAAAGAATAGAGAGAGAGAGATGAGAGAAAATAGGAAAAGGAAAATTAAATTAGAATGAACAACTTACTCTTTTCTAAATAGAAAAGAGTTTATATACCCCGTCGCGTTAAATGACGCGCGGGATATTTAACTAGGATCCGGGCTCGGGTTTTGCTTGGGATTAAACCCGAAACATATACAATATTAGATTAACTATCGAGCCCGATTCTCGATGTTTTCCTATTACAACGTTAACTAATTAATTGACCGAGACTTAAATACATAATGAACGAACTTCCAGTTTGGCTCAATATTTTGATGCTAACAATCTCCCCAATAAGTTTTCTATCCAGGAAACTAAGCTATTACATGCAATACTAAGTGTGTATAACAAGATTAAACACACACTAACGCTTGTTTCTTTGTGAATCTTCCAATATGAAGCAAACCTCCACGAAGAACACGAAATAAATCCGAACCTTATAAGCTTTGTAATCGAACTAGGAGCTTGTAAATCTTTTGTAATAGCAACACATGAACCTCTTAAGCATTTATAACAAGAAAAACAACACGATCAACCAACAAAATAAACCCAAAAATAAATTTTGAGCCGTGGGGTATTATGCACAAAATAAGCCACGAATTTTGATCTTTTTAGCCACAAATGAATCACGAATCCACCCTTGAAGCTCTGGTACCAATTGTAGGATCCCGATTAACACTTCACTTCATATATCATACACGAATCGAATCAAGAAAGAAGATGAGAGATTTCTAGAGAGAGAAACTAGTGAGAGAATAGAAAGAAAATGTAAAAGTTATATTATGAAATCTCTAACCTTTTCACAAGAAGAAAAGGTTTATATACCCCGTCACATTAAAGGACGTTCGGGATAATTGACTAGGACTCGGGCTCGGGTTTTGCTTGGGATTAAACCCGAAACATATACAATATTAGATTAACTATCGAGCCCGATTCCCGATACTTTCCTATTACAACGTTAACTAATTGATTGACTGAGACTTAAATACATAATGAACGAACTTCATGTTCGACTCAATATTTTGAGGCTAACATTGTGAAACAGGAACGACATCACTCAACAGTTTCAAATTTCTTAGGCTCAGATCCGTTGTTGTAGGAACCACACGACACACAGTATGTGGCGGCAACCACGATGCAGCTGTGGTCGCCCCGCCAAAATGCAGATGTTTGTAACTCGTGGCTCACAAAAACACAACAATAGAATATCATCGTCATCGCCTATTGTTTATATCGTAGTGTGCATATCAAAGCTAAGCGATTAACAAACCCATAGACTTGTTATACTAATATAACAAAAGGTGGGATACCCGACTAAAAGCACCGTCTGAAGCACATAAGAAAGAGGGTCTGAAATTGCAAAATGGGATAAAAGGGTATGCAACTCGCCATGGCTGCAAGCACGACGTTGTGCTGCCCCGCCAAGATACGGGCCGATTGTACCCACCACGATCTGGCAACTTATTGTAGTCGCAGAAAAACAGACCTAATCCATAACCATAAAATAACATCATTGATGCAACCTTTCTTGCAAATGCTTTCAAATGAGTTAAGAAGCAATCAAAGTCTACAAATTCATCCAAAAAGGCAAATTATATGGCTTTGTTGATGCAAAGTAATTACAATCAATTATCGATGTACACATTCTCAATACTACCTATAGGTCCATAGTTCCCTAGTAGATGAAATAATAAACGTTCATTACCAGGCAAAATTTATTACTCTGTAGTAGTTAAGAATGAAACATATGTTACATAACAACATATGTATAATCCCATTAACACATTTCCTCTCATCCCATTCCTTTCTCGCATCCACTGTTTAAAATTCCATTTCTGACTCCCTGTATCTTATCGAAACACAATAACTCAAAACGCAATGAAACAACAATGTTATAAACCTAAATCCAAGTAACCCTAACCTAAAAAAACAGTACCCAAACTCCAAGTTTAAAAACCCCCAAAAATAGCAACACAATCTAATAATAATAACAAAAATACAGTAACAATTCGAAAAAAAATAAAATCACAAATCTAAATTCAGTTTCTTCTTCTTGTTGGTTGACTGAGGTAAGTGACAACAAACCGCACCTAATTCTAACCCAATCACAAAAAAAGAATGGAACCACAACAAACCACCCACCTAACCTCAACGACGTCACCAACTGACCACCGATGCCACCCACCATAAACGGCGGCAACGAAGAGGTCGGCGACATCGAAGAGAACTATGAGCTTTGGGTAATGGATCTGATTGCGTGTGGTATAACTTTTGGATGGTATAGCTTTGAGAATGGACACGTACCCCCCACGTGGAAGCAGATGAAGAAACATCAAAAGAGAATGGGGCGGGTATCACAAAGTTTAACAACCAGGCAATAAACGGGTATTAACAACTAAAAATGCGGGTAAAAAATAAGATGAACGGGTTAATGGGTCAAAAAACCCACAATTGTGAGATAGAAAAGGGTGGATACCCGGGCCGGGTTGACCCATTGGGTTGCAACCGGGTATCCCACCTTTTGTATAAATGAGATAATTATATTATAAAACCTTACAAAAGGTGGGAGCGCTCGGGTTAAATTAAATGCTGCTGACCTGGCCCGACCCGCATTGTGTGTTTATTACTTTGACCCGTCTGATCCAATCCCGACCCGCCTTTGTTTGTATGTTTATTACTTTGACCCGACAAACACGTGTCTCCTACCTATCTCCCTCTCATTTGCAGTTTCCACCGCCCCAAAAACACACACACTCCTCTCAATTGATTCACACAATATTATTTTCAATTCCGTAGGTTAGGTTGGTATATGCATGTGGTTTGATTTACACAATATTTAGGGTTTTAATTTTGGGGGTTTTGTGGTGCCAGAAGATTATCTTTGTTTATGGTTGATTCGTCTTCAATTGCATTTTTATTGGGGTATGTATATGCTTATTTTGTATGTTTGTGTTTTATTATGATTTTGGATTGCTTATTCTGTTATGATTGTGTATATGCTTAATATGTTGGGGTTTGTGAAATTTGGGTTTCATTCGAAATTGAAACCACCGGCTTTCACTTTTCAAGATGCTACCTTGGTTAGTTTGCTTGCCAATCTTTAGGTTTTAAACATTGCACAAGCTTTAACGAGTCTCCAACTTAATTTTGTGTGTAAAGTCAAATTTTGTATATGTTAAGATCAACTGAAAAAACTTCTATTAAGTTTACATATGATTTTGGGCTCATTGCCAATTTTTTGTATGTTGGAACAGTAAATATCAAATATGGTTATATGCTATATTTCCCAATTAGGAAAATGTCACTAATATGATGCAATGTAAATCGAAACTCTTAAATTCAAAGCTTGTTGTGTTTGACTATCTTTGAAATATCTAAAATACCTTTAATTGGAAGAAAACTAAATATTTTTTTCAACGTGCAGTATAGTTTTTATTGACAATAAAGGGATCGAGGGCCTACACTTGAGGACGACACACTTTTCGAGGTTTCAATTCCTCCTTTCTACATTATCGCATACTTTTTTAATTTGCGGTTATCGTTTACTTATTAGGTACTGATAATGTTACTTTTAGAATGCAATGCTAAACACTATACATCCCCCAAATCCGTTCACTTGCATCTAGAGTCTACACTCTGTCACACCCCGCCAAGGCGGAAACACGAGGCGTAACATCATGGATATCATCACAACACAATGGTGTCAACAATAGAGAATCACTACATGCATAACAAAAAATAAAAGACACAATGTATCATGACAATACCGAAAACAAAGGAATGACGTCTTGTATTAATGAAAAAGGGGTCTCGTCAATACAAAGACAATGTCTCACAAACCTAATAAAACTAATAATATTCAAGAATTCATGCAAACAATTATGAAATAAAATCAATTGAGAACTTCCAATGCCATCCTAACGGTCTCTCTAGCCACTTTTATTAACTTCAACATCTTCATAACGCTCACCTGAAAATGATGCTTAAAACGTCAATGCAATGGTTGGTGAGAATCATAGGTTTTACGACACCAATACAAGATTTAAATCAATTACTGTGATTATAAAAAAAACATGGCAGGATAATTAAGCTGGCTATTATACATGCTAACATGCATTCGTTTAAACAATCACCATTGGAACGGAACCTGTCCCCTGATCCAAACCACAAAATTCATCATATAGTCATGGAGAGGAATGCTATCCCCGATCCCAGACTCTTGGTACCGTATCTACACAATATCATACCCACACGGAGTAGGCAAAAACCAAATCCAAACTCATCACAAGGAGACAATCACGCTCTATGGATGTCATACTCACAAAGTAGGCGAAAACCAATCTCAAACTAAATCACAAGGAGATGATTACGCTCCATGGATGTCATACGACATGTAGCACATAAACATATAATAGCTACATAAAAGTCCATGCATCAATTAAACCACATAATCACAGCAATTTAAAACGTTTCAAAACATATTTTGCATCATTTCCATCCCAAGAAAACATAGTAAAATGAGACTATGAAACTCATCTGATGCTCAGCTTGCACACAATCTAAACACAACAAAAACACAAGTTACACTCGGTTAGACAAATGCCCAAGAAAATGTAACAATCATATTATAGACTTCTAAACCTTAGACTAAGTTTATAATCCTTTATATACATCTCCCAAATCATTTTCATACTCTATATAACCTTAACCATTAACTTCCAACTTTTTAGTTTCCTACAGAAATTTGTAGTCACTTCATGACCACAAATAAAATACTAAAACACCTAATTGACGGTTCTCCTTACATCCCATAGCTCCTCAATGAGTTGTTAGCTACTGTGATTTTTTTTAAAAATAATACTAAATGAACTATTTTATAAAAAATCATCATTACAAAGTACTCAGATTCGGATCTGAACGCACACCAAAACTTTTGACGTCCTTAAAAATACTTTAAAAATGTTTTATCTCTAGACCTTTGAACTGAAGTTAATAGACACCTAAACTATGACCCATGATTTTTGGCTAACCCCAACTTGAACTTTAAGTAGGGGTTTTACTCCCCGAAATCATACCTAAATCTGACCCGAATTTACTATTTTGACAACTTTTCTTGCGAAAATTATTTGACTAACTTCCCTACCTTAAAACCTTTCGGGGCTGGACTTTTTGGAAACTAGACTCTCTTAACTTATTAATAGACATAAAATTCATAAAGAAAAACGTAACCATCCTTGAGATATCCATCGAACAACATGAACTAAGATTCTGCTCAAACCTAATTCCTATTTAAACGCGATCCAACCTTAATCAATTACATCAATATGATCCTAATTAAACCCTAAACACTTCTAATTAAGTTTAACATTATAAACTTACAGATTTTTATGAACCTTAATTTATCCATCACTTTATTGTTACATGAATTAAAGAAAACTAAACAACTAGGGTTTATGAACATACCTTAATCCTTGATTCTTGAAACCATAAATCACCAAATTGATCTTGAATAAAAAAAACTTTTTTTCTCTGCTTCTTGGTTCGACCGGATATATAAAAAATATAGATGAGGGGTTTGTATTTATAGTGAAAAGAAAGTGGTTTGGATACGTAGAAAAAGAATGTAGGTATTTGTGGTTAATTTACGCTAAATTCGAAATATGTAGTGTGACATAAAATTTGTTATTATCCATTACCTCTTCTTTTTCTCTAAGCATCGGTGCGAACAAACACTTATATATTTTTAACTATTATTTTCTCTTTATATATTATTTACACAAAAACCCTATTAATTGATATATTTTATAAGAAACACTTATTTATATTTATGCAAACGCACTTTTTAAATTAAACTAAGCTTAAATAACTATAAATAATTATCATTCTAATCATAGTTTCTTTTTCTAAACTTTATTACACCTAAAATTCGACACTTAACTAAATTTTCTAAACATAATCCTTCATAATGCTAACGAACTCCAATAATTAAAATACGTAGAAAACATACATAAACATACACATATAAATATATAAACAGCACATAAAATTATAGCCACATTTTTATTGTCACTTAACAACATGTGAATAACAAAAAGAAATATGCAATAACATCCATAAAACTTCATCACCATGCGACGATCACGCTTCCATAGATAGCTAAACCAAACATCACATAAAGAATGCAATAAACACAATATATTAACACACTAATGAGCAGCCTCAAGCAATAACGTAACTGCGTTTGACTAAACCCGTGCAACAAAAGCATCACTGTCAGCAGTCAAGTAACTTTTCCTCCCCCCCACCTCATTTCTATAATGGAAATCTCCGATCCTGAGATTTAAATACCACTAGCTTCGAACATCATGCCATCAACAAACACATCGGATTAAAGACTTAGCTTTTATATGGTGCTATTGCCACTTTCCCACTGAACTTAGGCCATAGCTATTGAATCACATCTAACTTTCACGATCAGAACACACTGCATACAACACATCAGCGATGCCCATTACAATGGATACAAATAGCAGCATAATAACTCTAAGATCATAAAAAAACATCCAACTAGCATAAATCACTGATCACAAGCAACTGCACGTCTTCCGAGTGCGAAGAAAACTCCAGTCAAAACCTTAAGTTTGTAAACAACCGTTCATTCATAACCTAAACCCAATCACTTACCTTGCAACATCATTCTAGCGTAATACGACGGAGCACCCAAGATCGTCCAACCCATCGCCTTTTGTTTCAACATATTTCAGTACTATCGAACATCCGAAATCACTTAGGCCCCAATGTGCCTCCTAGTTGTTGCTCCTTGTCTTCCTAAGCATCAATTGCCATTCCATCAAGAAGAAATTATGAAAGGCGCAAGGAAAAAGCTAACGAACCAAATCGAGAAACTATCTTATGAAATCTTTAGAGATTTGAATTACGAGAATTTAGCATTTATTATAGCTTAAACCGATGTACCAGATTGATGCTACATTAAAACTGATAAATTAAAAAGGAGCCTAATTTGCCTTTGCCTCTATCAAAAACCTTAATTGGAGAACAAAGAAAAATTGACTACGAATTGCCAAGTAAAACATCCTTTGAATCCCGAGAACCCTGTTCTTTTAGTAACCGGCCTCAAAGCCTCAACAGTTAAAAACAACAGAAACTATGAGGAACCCTGGCCGAAATTTTTGATTCAATGTGAATGGTTACAGATTACTAACATGCAAACGCAGTTGGCCCAGAATCTTGGTCCGGGCGAGCAATTAAGTCATAACTCGAGCCTTATTCTGTATGTGAAACACGATCTATCCTCTGTAATCTTCTCATGAATTACGCCCCTCACCGATTGCAGTGACACCTAGAAACTACGCTGACTAAATAAAGATCGAAATCCATACTAAACGAGATACAGGATTATCAACTGAAGCAAGTCATTCTGCTAAAATCACGCTGGGAGAATTATTCAAATTTCCAATCCTACATATTCGTATGTTGTCTTGATTTTGAACATACCTCACCACCCCGAGTAACTTAATGTAATCGGGATAGAAAAGCGATGTTTCCTCTCTGTGTAAACCAGTCGAATATGGCTCTGATAGAATTGTTATGAAGGTGAGATTACCGCACTTCGGTGTGGCTAAGGCAGGCATCACATTCATCTGGAAACTACTAACTTCAACGATACAGCATGCTGCATTACATAAACCATATGACAGGATAAACAAAATCCGACGTCATTGATATGATGGCTATGTGAAGAGATTCAATCTCCCAATGGTCCTAGATTTATTCAAACCGTAGATACCAAGACGAGTGAATCCCTCACACCACTTCATACTTTTAGGAGCCTCAAAAATTTGGTTTCTTTACTGTCTCTCTCCAGAGAATCTTCACATACATTTTCGGAGGACAGTGATTTTCTATTAAAATAAAGAAGGCAGAATTCGATTCTCGCTCCTAGAAGATGATGATCACAACTTCATCTGAAGTTGATTCCAACTTATCAGAAGATACCAATGAGGGGGAACACGATCTCCCTCACTAGAAGATAATTTTGAACAGTGAACACCACCGTGTCCTACACACGAGCCCTTCCCAATACAAGAACAATACATATATTAGCCTCAGGCAGTTTCACGAAGATACTCAAGCTCCTGTCAACCAAGATAAAACCGTCTGAATCTCCTTGTATGAGACCATCCCGAGTTGAACTTCAAATGACCGATCGTGCCACCAAAATTCATCAATCTTGACTAACTCATAATTAGAAGTTGACGACAAAGAATTGCCTGTCAGTAATTGCTATGACGTTAAACAGATTGAGAAAAGGCCAGCTCTTCTCAAGGTCTCCATAGTCCGCACAAGCGAGCATCGCATTGGAAAGACTCTCCGGATTTAAAGGGTGTAACCCAAATTTGTGCACTAACAACAAATTCCTAATGGAAGAGGCACACTAAGAACCAACTGTCAAAGATCAGAGAAAGGGTAAACAACAACCGCAAAATTCCAAAACGACGTTTATCAAGAAGGAGGTTGAAAAAACCTCTTGAACGTGCTTAGGATAATGATTTACACATCTCTGGGACAGCCCTTGGTGATGACCCGCGGTACACTGTGTGACCTAACAAAGGAGGCATAAAACCGCATCACCAATGATGACATATCGAACGTAATTCATACATCGCATTGTCGGAAGCTGACGCCTAAAGGGCGTATAGGTTGCGAGCAATATGATATTGATGTATAAAACAGAAAGCTTAATGAGCAGCCATACACCGAGCAAGAGACCGACTTCGTCATTGGCCCCTCATGGACCAAATGCTCGAAGTACTACGCAGGAGATACCAAATACTAAAACTTGTTTCTCCGATGCGCTTTCATCTCGTATATTTTTTCACGATCGCATACACTTATGACCCAACAGATAGCAAGAAAAGACAACCTTTAAGCTTGCCCATCCTACAAATGTTATGAATAGTATACTGTCGAATATATACAAGAACCGGAACATTCCTGCCTACTCGTCACATGCGTTTAGTGGCTATGCGAATGCACCTGCTGACACGTTCCAAAAAACGAAAGTATGAATCGCACATATTCTCCACCAACGCGATATGATTGAAAAACCGATGGAAAGTATTTATCTGGAATGACTGTTCTGCGTGCCATATTTCGGGGACCTTTCTTTCTCTACGGGCCTATCCCATATTGGATAAAATGATTGAAGGCGGTTGAGAAGACACAATTTTTTCTTTAAACTGGGAGACAGAGCAATTATAGTGGTGAAGGAATGATTTTTCTCGGAACACAAAGTTTCTAGAGCTCATGAATTGAGGTTGGATCGTGGCTAAAGTTAAAGTTTATAGCAGCTCCACTCATCCCGACCATAATACTGGAAAGAGTGTCCATAGTTTTCCTTGGCGCACAATAGCTGGCCGATTTAACCAAGGACTGATTTTAATTCAGACTTTTCAAACATTGCCCAAGTGTACCTCTATGACTCACTTGCTTAAAAAGAGAACTTCACTTTTTTTGTTGCTCAGAAGCAGTGCATATATTCGATCCTATTAATACACCTCAACGAATGAAAATGACCCGACGGCTACCGATGCTAATTGCTCATGACCAGTAGGGACTTTGACCACCTTTGAACATAAACTTAGTTGTGATGCAAGGCTGACTTATGGCAATTGGGAGCAGGACCTCGAGTGGCAAAGAATGCAACACAAGGGCACTACTTCTACACACCTAATACACTAATGCTGAGCTTCATACTATGGAACGAGCTCAAAACTCATATAACACTACGACCGCAAAAGACATAAATTACCTTGCCGAAGATGAGAGTAATCGCTTTTAGAAAAGATTCCCGTTCAATAACTGGTTATAGATCAAAAGACATAAGTGAACAAAACAGACCCAAGACAAGCATAAGTATCTCTTCTTGCCAATAAAACAGGGACGCTTAAAGGCAAGACTGCATGCGGTGAGCAACTCTTTTGCTTCACAAATAAATTTGACATTAGAATGTTCGACGACACAACGAAAGGCAGAAAATCTTGACTGTCGGCAGATCAACTTTCAAGAACTGGAAAATCCATCACCAAGATAAGTTCGGAGAACAAGAGGAGAATATGAAACAATTTTACTCTCAGAAACCCTTGAATCTATTTTCGCTTCAAAGATGATAATACACAACCCCATGATTTTGCAGATTTTCGCAAACTACAACAATGGGCGGGAAAAGTATTATTGTCACAAGGAAGTCGTCCCAACAGGTAAGAATAAACTTCTTCAAATCGTATGTTAAACATACTTCTGGAATGACTCGTCCTCATTCTGTTTATAACAACTGTTGCTTGTCACAAGTGATTCCACTACAATTGTGGTTCAGGGGCAAAGAAGTCATATAGACATTACTACCAGAAAGCTTGCACAAGAGGACCACACTTGGGGACACTATGGATGCAATTACACCCCCACACAGCAATATAAGATTTACAACAGGAATCTCTTCTTTGGCCTAAGACATCTACAAGTAATGCCCATACGACCTTGTCATTCACGGTTGTTGGACATTTGATCAACTAAGCTCAAGGAAAATTACAGCAATGGGATGAGATGCAGCCACCATACAAACTTCAATCCAGTATTTGCGAAATCTTTTTGGAACATCTGGGATCAATTGATTTTATGGGGCAGTTGCACCCGTCTCAAGAAGAGACACCAAGTACATACTAAACAGGGCATCGTTGACTACTGTCAAAAGGTCTCTGAAGCAAAAAAGCCGGCTATCCCACTCAGATGATCCGAGTAATGTTTGTCAAACACATTTTTTATACAAAACTCTACTTTCACTCAGAATTTGGTCAGCCACCCGAGCTACGTCATAAATGATCGTAATCATGAACTCACTTTTGACAATGACCAGGTCTTACAAAGTCATGCTGTAGTACTGAGTCACTCACCAAGTCCTCGTCCCACCGCAAGTATCACCCACAAACAAGTGGGCCAGTTATGAGTGATGACAATCGTGGTTATTTTATAAGCGATATTATCTGAGAGACCTCGATCGGACACGAGAAAGACTCGCTGGGTGCTACACTGGTCGGAAACAAACTAACGATGCATCCTCCTGGGCTCTTCCGCACAGAGCTTACAAAAAACACTCAATCGGGTGAGCACCTCGTGATAAAGACTTAGTGTAGGGGGGGGTGGGGGGGTGGGGGGGAGGAGGAGGGGGGGGGGCAGTGTGTGTTTGTGTGTGGGGCGGGGGGGGGTGGGAGAGTGATCCTACAGATGCGAGTTAGACACAAAGCTTACTTGGAAAGCCACATTTCCTAGCATACAAAATTTGAATGTTCAAAAGAAAAAACTGCGGGTGATCACAGAAAGACTACAGAAATCCGATACTGTAATGAACTAATGAACCTTCGTGATCAAGCCTACAGAAACTCTTTTAATCTATAAAAAGAGAAAACCAAGAGGCGATCCATGATGCTAAGATAAAACATAGCGTTCAACGTGAGAAGAATACGTGCTTTCTCAACTTCTTCAACTCTAGACTGAAGATTTCATCTGGCAAATTGATAATCCTGTTGGTATGCAACGGAACACATATCAACCATTAGTTCAAGTATTATCCTATATATGGCATCAGTTGAGTTATCTGCAAATTTCGGACCCAAAACATCATAAACAGTAGAACAAATGCGTACATATCAGTATAAAACATCTAAATTGAGAGACATACAACGCGACGACAAGCTGTTTGATCCAGGATCTCCAAAACACTCTCACCTAATCGACAATTGCGCAATTCAGGACTGGGTTTCAAGCGTTCGGGACTAAAACAAGTGCTTCAGTGGAGGCACAACCCACAGCATATTCATAGTAGTTAATAATAGAGTGTTTTTATTACCCGTTTTTGTCCATGTCTCATGTGCTTTGTGTGAATAGTGCCAGGATTTATCCGGCATCTGTGTAAGACTTCTCGGTAGCATCGCTAGTAATCCACAGATAGAGTTTCACACTACCAGCCTTCATTTTGGGAATCCAGTATCCCAATCTAATCGACTAACTTCTATACTTTGGCGACACTCATAAACAGGAACGCCATTTAGATTTGTCGTAAGAACCACCTGTTGAAGCATCGAGGACGATGGGGGGGGGGGGGGGGGGGGGGGGGGGGGGGGGGAGGGGGTAGTGGGTTCTAGTGATGGGGAAGGGGGTGGAGGAATCTCCTTAGATTATCGATGATGAACGTCAATGTGTACACGGGGAATTCGGTGCCGAAATCAGTCGTAGTAATCGAACGCAATCCTGTTTTTTAACCACTAAAAACGTAATCCCGTTTTTACCACCAAATTTTTGCAAAAATACCAAAAAAATTGAAAAATTTTAAAAATTTTCAAAAATAAAATAAGTGTTTTGTCACAGTTTTGACTTTCCTAATGGGTAGAATGAGAATAATTTTTGACTCGATCGGGCGTGTTGAGCCCTAGCTAGTTCCTCAACTTACCGCTTGTAGGCTAAGCTTTCACGAATTCGATTGCTTCGAATTTTAATAAGGTGAAGAACAAGAAGTGATAGAGTTAAATATAAGTTTATGTGCTGAGCAAGATTCTTCTAAAACTTATATGAGTAACTTGTGGCTTTTTCTCCCATTAGCTTCTAATCCACCTAATCATACGTGCTCAATTCAATTCAACTAAGTCAATCAATGTTTTTAGAAAAAGCTTCAAATTTGTAACTTGATTCTTTAAAGCGAGATTTTTCTGTTCTTAATAATTCGAAAGTTAAAATGCCAAAGAAGCATGAATGAAGTATGAATGCAAAAATGCATGAATATTGAAATTATGCCAATGAAGCATACATTTGATTATATGGAACAAGTAAAAGATGTGTCGTGATATCCCACTCCGCTAACCACGAGGTGGGGGTTCAAACTAAGACATCTTTACTTCTAAGGATTTGGTGTGTTGTGATATCTCACCAGGAAGCGAGGTCTAGGTGAGGGTTCAAACTAAGACACTTATCCTTAGCCATAATAGGAAGAAGGTGTTGATGTGATTTCCCACTACGCTAGCAACGGGGTGGGTTTTCAAACTAAGAACATCGGTCGTTGGTTGTGATATCCTACTAGGGAGCGAGGCCTAGGTAGGTGTTCAAACTAAGCAACGCATTCCTAGCTTTAAGAACTTATGATTATAATGATGAAGATGTTGCAAAAAGTTCTACAGTTAAAATCTCGTTCTTTAAAATCAAGTTACAAGGTCCTAATAAGTTGTTGCTTTGAGTCATGATTCATCTTGAATCACGACTATGGAAATAAGTTGATCTATGGTTGAGTTGAAATGAGTACACACATTTAAATCATATATTCATGTTGGGAGTTAAAAGTTCACAAGTCATAAGTATGAGTGCTTAGCATTTAGACTTATATTGACAAATGATCTTGTTTAATTGCTTGGTTTGGAACTAGTGAAAAATCGGGGACGATGAATTTATCCGTCAGGACATCCGTAGATTATTCTATGGGCGTTTCTCATTCTATGATCCCAATGTTGATATAATAAAGGAAGTCAAACAGGAAGTCGAGAAAAGAAAAAGGAAAATCCAAAAATATTAGGGATAGTTAGTGTATAGATAAAAAATGGTGAAAACGGGACTTGTCGAAGCTTTTGATTCTTTAGTTCCCCTTGACGAACACTTAGCTACTTTTCGAGGTTATTAGTCGAGGGGGATTGAGATTCTTAGTTTTCGTAAATGTTTACTTCATAACATTGCGTGAGGACACGGCAATACCTTAGTATGGGGGATTTTGGTATGTGTTTAATTACACATACCTTTTACCTTTAAAAACGAGCTAAAATAACCAAAAACGGACTTAAAATGCCAAAAATATGCTTGTTTTGCTAATTGTGTTGTGCAGGAACGGATATCTAAGAAAAGGACGAAAAACGAAGCCAAAACGACAAAACCGGACACGGAATGGAAAAGCGTGGAGAAGACACAGTCAAATCCAAGCCCAAGTGTGAAAAAAAGTCAACAACAAGTCAACCCCGACAAACCCGAAGCCAAAAAGTCAAGAAAAACAAGTTTAGGGACTAAACATGTTAAGTCCCTAATCTTATTTAAAGAAGAAAAAGAAGAAAAGAAAGAGAAGGGCCCATTCTGCCAATTTGGCAAAGTTAAACCACAAGGGGCAAAGCTGCCAAAAGAAAAGAGTTATAACACGCAAGGACTTGTGGTGCAATTGGTTATATAACCCTCAGGGGGTGTTCTTACCAAGTTTTCAAACCCGTTAAAACCCAAGGACGAAAACTGCAAACACCACAAACACCTTGAAGGGCCAAAGTTGGCAAACCACCAAACCTGTCCCTGTCACCCTTTATAACACTTTTTCCCGCTTTTTTTTAAAACCCCAAGACCCAATCACGGGTCTCCTTCTCCCCCTTTATCCTGCAAACCCAAACAATCCCATGGACAATCATCCCTCCCCCTCTCCACTATCACCCCAGCTGTAAAAATGCCAACTAGGCAATCCCCCATTGTCCAAGAACCATTTTCGATGGTGATGATGACTTGAGATTATATCCAAAGGCTAGGAATTGTTTGTGCTTTCCCCCTCTTATAACAAACACAAGAAGCACAAACCTTATGCTATAAAAGGGCAGAAGACAGAAGACACAGCCAGTTTTTTTGGAGATTGGAGATAATTTGTAATTTTAAAGTTTTCTTAAGCTCATTGTAATTTCTTTTTAAGTTTTTTCTGTTAAATTAGCCTTGTACTGTTTTAAAGTTTTAATGAAAAAGCATTGTTAAGTTTATTCAAAATTTCTGTCTTAAAATCTCTTTTTTATTAGTTCATAAAATGTCATTCATAAGCTATGAAGAAGGCTAAACCTGGAAGAGCCTTGGGTTTAAATACATTCAGAATCAAAGGACTAGGGGTTTAGGAATTAGGATTTAGAACCTTATTCATTTGGACTTCTGTAAGTTTTCTTTTTTTGCCACAGTTACTGTAGCACTTCTTATGGGCTTATTTCTAGCTTATTAATGTTCTTTTGAGCTTATTTGTGCTTATTAATGCTTAAGTCTGCCTCTTAGTGTTTTTCATTTCATTTTTATGCAATTTGATCAAAAACTGTCAAAAATAGCTTAAATACTGTTCTAGCTTATTAATCTTTAAAAAGTGCTTAAGTGTTTAGCTTTT
>BQNB010081119.1:2731-29721 GCA_026074375.1 Tanacetum coccineum
CTGGCTCCGCCCCTGATTATACATACTCTCTCATCATCTCTATCGAATATCTATTATGGCTTCTCAAGAAACACAAGGATCATCAAGTACAGATCAACCTCCATTGTGGGAATATGTGGGATGTGGGTGGAGATGCTTTTGATTCAATGGAAGATGTAGGGTGAATTTTCTTTAATATATTTTTAATTTTTTTATATTTTTTTATTGCCGTATCTATGCCGTTCTCGTATCTTGAATTTTTGATTTTTACCGTTTCCCGTTCCCGTATCGTTCCCGTATCCCTTTGACGTTCCCGTTTCGGTGCTACATAGGTTATTGCACTTCAAAATAGTGTTTATATATACACATGTAACATTGTAACCTTGTCAAACAACGTTGTAATCACTCAATCTATTTTTCTCATTGTTGACCACTTGACCATTGCATTGTTGGACTTGTTTTAATGATTAATATTTTCTTAACACATAAATATATAATAGCAGATTTTATTTGACAAGTTGCAAAACTTCATCTTTTGTCAACTTATGAAGAATTAAATAATTAAGAGTTAATTTCATAATTTGTCCCTAATGTTTGTCGGGTATAACGGATTTAGTCCCTCCGAAACTTTTTTAACGGATCCAGTCCCCAAACTTTTGACTCGTATCGGGTTTGGTCCCTTGACGGATATTTCTGTTAGTTTGACCGTTAAAATGGTCATGTGCAAGTCACATGTAAGGGTAATTATGTCATTTTGTTATCTTTTTTTATCTACCACATCATCTCTTTTTCTTATTTTTCTCACCAAACCCTCCATTATCTTATTTCTCTTATCTTTTGATCTTTTCTACAATCTAAAACACATACTACACCAAACAAACACACACACCACAAACACCATCACCTCTTGCAACCACCACCGCACCACAATACGCTGCCACCACCACTCGGAGCCACCACTATTTATGTGGTTTTTTGTTGTTTGAATCAAGATTTATGCGAAAACCACTCGAGCCACCAAGACCTTTGTTGTTTCAACCATCCGCAGCCTAGGTAAGCCAACGAACAAGAATACCATCACATTTGATTCCGTTGAATTTGGGTATTATTTTTGTATTTGGATTCGAGTGTTGATGATAAAAGAGAGGATCTTGATTTTTTTTTGTTTAATTTGGGGCTAATTTGTATTTGGATCTTGAATTTTTTTTGTTTAATTTGTATTTGGATCTTGATTTTTTTTTAATTTTGGGCTAATTTGTATATGGCTAAAAAGAGATTTATGTATTTGTTTTATTAATGGAAAAGTTGTTAATGGAAGAGAATCAAAGTATATGAAAGTGGCTAGCTTAAGCAGTGGTAAAGAAAAGAAATCAAAGATGTATTCTTTTAACAAAATGAAAGAGGTTGTTTGTGGTTTTTTTTTCCGATGAATTCGATTAAAAGAAACAAATAATGCATGTGTTTTATATATATTTGTTCTTGATGATTTCTTTTTCTTGTATTGGCATATGTATTTGTTGTTTTTAAGTTAGCAATTTTACTAATGAGTATATACATTTGAAATTTGATTTGGGTTTGATGAAATGTAAAAGGGTTTTGTTATGGCTTTGATTATGGTAAACTAATACTTTCTACATGGCCGGAATTTTGAGAAGGGTGGTCTGGAATAATGGTGAAGGTAGTGGTGTATATGAGTATAGAAGAGGAGGTTGAAGATAAGGATATTTTTGTCATTTTGCTTTATAAATATATATTTAACAGTCAAACTAACAGAGTTAGTGGTCAAGGGACCAAACCCGATACGGGTCAAAACCACAGGGAGAGAATCCGTTAAAATAGTTTGGCAGGGACGATTTTCGTTAAACCCGACAAACCACAGGGACGATTTATGCAATTAACTCTTAATTTTATATATACTTAAAGTGCAATACATGAATGCATAATGTACAATGTTTTTAAACTTTCTGGCTTCGTTTCCATTACCTCAAATGAGTATGTGTTAAAAAAACTTATCATCGTATAAAAACTTTATCTGGAGCAACCGAAGACTCTAAATCACCAGGTGCAGAAATATTTTTTACGAGTATAAATTAAAAATAAAATGAAAAGTACGCTTTATTTAAACTAGTAAATAAATTAAGAAGACATGTATTTCTTTTGACATATTAGTCAACTAATTAAACAAGACATGTATTTATGTGACACAAATAATTTCAAGACCAGGTTCAATCCTAAAAGTCCTGGTTTTTAAAGAAAATTTACACTAGGTGTCAAACATCAATCGAATTTCGTGAACTCCAAAAAACCCCTAAGTCCGCCTCGTGACAGTATATATTCCTCGAATTTCCTCCTTCGAGGAAACTTGTGCTTTACTCATACGAAAGTATTCTGATTGTTATAGCCTTTATGACTATGGTTTAATTTATCGGTTACACAATCGACATATATAAAATATTTATAAATTTCTTTGTCAGGTTTTGAGAAAATACCTACTTTTGACACCGAGTTTAAGTAATTTAAAAACTGTTGGATTATGGTAGTTGAATTAGTCGTTACACAACTAGAAATGTGTGAGCCTATTGAGAGCACACACGTTAAACACATAGAGTACGTTTAACTTCACGTAATGTTTCTAAAGTAAACCAAAGAACACAAAACGATTAAGACATGAATCCTAGAAATGTCCTAATGTGTAGCCAGCCATTATGATTCATGAATATGTCTAGATTCGTTTTTAGGATAAGAAGAAAAGAGAAGAGTTGTGATAAGATGAGAAGAGAAGAGTTGTGATAAGACTTAAACATTAAGCTTTTTAGTCTTATCACAAGTAGGGTTTGAAGGCTTTAAATACCCTCACCCTCTTGCTCTTTCTGACGTCTAACAGATCCAACAAAACCACAGAAACTTCTCTCTTTTCCTCCATTAAAATCAGACGCAGAACATAAACCTTTAATAGGGTTTATCTGATTTTCGGTTCTAATTTCTTACTTGCTGCTGATTTCGGTGATCCCATAAGGGATTTGGCAGTTGTGATTTGATCCCATACGTCTTACAGCAGGTATACAAAAGGGTTTACAGGTTGTTAAAGAGTGGACAACAGATAGGAACGATTAGGTTTTGGTTGAGTGACTTTCGGTTCGAATCAGGTGGTTTTCGGTTAAACCGAATTAGGCTGAAACCCCAATTCACTTTCTGATTTTCGGTCCAATGGAAAGAGAGACTTTTGGACTTTGGTTTTCAGTTGTGGTTGGTTCACAATTGTTGTTTGTGAGTTTAGGACTAGCATCCAGGCGTGCTTGTTAGACGTGTTTGTGTGAGCACTCGTAGAGGTGGACACTTATCCACTTTGTTTCATAATTATTTGCTGTTGACTTCAAGGGTTAGTTTTCTATTTACCCTTTTTGTTTTATTTATTGTGTGTTAACTATATGAACCAAACTAGATTCATATCCGCTGCGTACTCGAAGTGTTAATGGTTAACAGTTTATTTAAATTCCAACAGTGGCATCACGAGCCAACTCGTTTGGTGTTTTATGGGTTACACACATAATTAAACACGCTAGGGCTGCATGAAATTAGTTTATTTATTGTTTTATTGGAAAATTATGGCAATTATATGCAATACTTGCCATAAATAATGAATAAACACCTAGAATCAACACAAATGTAACTTGATAAAAAGAGAATAGATTAAAATTAAATGTTAATTAAGCTGCCATGTTATTCTATTCTTATTTTATCTCGGCCTTAAGACTCACGCAATCATGCTATATGATGGATGTGGCGATCTAGGCACTTTAGCAGAAAATCTAGTGAGAGTCTTTTGGTTCTCCGTTTGGAGAAGACTCTTTTGAGAACTCGAGGCATTATATGATTTACTGTTTTCAAAATAAGAGTTTGTCTTCAATTTTAATCCAATTTTAAGTCTGCTTTGTTTGCTTATACGTGGTGTGCCATGTGATGATCAATATTTGCAAATAAGACTTTATGAAACTCTTTAAAACGGACTTACACTTATAGAGAAACTTGGATTAAACATGTCTAATATTACACACGTAATTATACTCCTTGTGACCAGTTATGTGTTATTTGCGAAACCGGGGTTTTTGGACAAATTAATACGGACATTAAACTATGAAATTTGATTTCTTGTGAAGCTTTAGTTTTATATGCGCAGTATGGGGTTAAATTGATCTTTAATCTTCTCCCGCCCCACTACATGCTTTGGCATATGAGGGAATTATTGGAATTACTTGTGTCTTCGGACGCATGTAGGAGTACAATATAGGGTTTGATCAATTTGTAATCCCACCATATTGGCAACTATAAAACTAATGTTAACAAAAGGGGTTTCTTAACATATAATAGCATCATTAGTCAATTGGAAATACGGCTCACCCATTGTTGAACAAACTACAAGAGAAGTTTAAGGCGGGTGTTTGCTACGGCTCCCCAAAAGAAGTCAGGTTTTTAATACGCTTCGCGCTGACCTGTTTCTTTGCTTCTTTGTGCATCCAAAATGGAGCTACCGAGAACAATTGACAAAATAATGTCTATACCAAAAAAAGGTTAACAAAATGTTTTCTTAACTTGTGCTACAAGATGTTTTGCATGCTTCTTGTACACGATTTTTTTTCCACATATTTTGTAAATTTATGTGTATACCCTTATATGAAATTTTAAGTTTATGCCAGCCAAAACTAGAACACGTTCATTTGGATTGTCTTCTCTGGTCAGACCTCAGGGACTTTCCAACCCATGGCGATTTTTTTCATTGGTCAGACCTTTGTCAATTTTCGCACGTTCTCTTTTGGTCGACTTAAATCGAGTTACCTGGTCAGACCTCGGACCCGAGGCATAAGATGAGACGAAATATGCTTTTGACATTACTATATGAGTTACTAATGTCATAAGTCTCATAAATCTAAGAGTTGAATTAACAATGCAATTAACGCTCGTCGCTTACCTCTTGCCCCATTTTTTATTCACTAGTCAGACCTATGGTAATAAGTGGGAGGTCAAGTTGGATCTTAGTCTTATTAGTAATTAATTGGGTAGTTAATTCTTTTAAGAATTTAATTATCTAAAATACTTAAATTGAATTTTCTATGTTCTATTGCATTATTGCAACATAATTCGTAAACGGACGTTTGTTTTCTCATAGAATACAAACATAGTCTTTTTTCTGGTAAAAAGAGTGAGACTTACTCCTATCTCTTCTCATTGGTTAACAAGAATTAGATAGGGTTATAATTGAATTTTTCTCAATTATATTTAAACTCATTTTCAATCTTTCATTACTATTTTTTGGTTCTGAAATATTTGAAAGATATATTACTTTGTGTAACTAGAGTACATTTTTGTCTATAGCTACCAAAATAATGACGTCTTGCACTTGTCACGATGGATGAGTTTAACCGCAACGAGTAAAGAAAATTGCTAGCAGGTCTTCTAGGTAAATTTTCTTGGACTCGATTTATTCCTTATAGTGCTAAACACCCTTGTGGTTAGACAGACAGATTAAGGAGGAAATGCATGCTAAATATTCAAGTTAATGAATACATGATGGCTAGTCCCTCATCTACATAAGTAGAACTTCATATACTTTATACAATACCTAAGTACATTGCTACTTGTAGGCATTCTAAGAGAGTATGAAAGTAAATAAATCGCTATTTGCTTTCTGCTGGTGATGTAACACTTACAATGTTGACAAATCCAGTGGGAGCTTTGCGTTTTACTATTGAAAAGACATTCATGTGAGGTTGTCAAATTCAGTAGGACCTACAAGATTCATTTCTTTGTAAGTTGCCCATATTATTAGCTTGCTTTGAAATAATATATTACTTTCCGGATATGAACAACCATTGTCTAAAGGAAGATTGCATTTTATTTTATAGGATAACTACTTGTTGCTTTCCTGAAACGTTATCTATAGAATAATAATCCACAATTCCTTATTCAACATTATGGTTTGAAATCTACTTGTAATATCTATGACACTATCATATTGTTTAAACAATCAAACGCTTGTCGTATGGTTTGTATACTTTAGGAAATGTTGTCCCGTACACAAGTGGGAGAAATCCTAAGTGTGTGCAAGGAACAACATATAACAATATGATTCACTGGTTTCTCTTGACCGCAAGGTAAGAGAACTAATAAATCTACTAGGACTTAAACACACAAGATGTTTGTTGCCCTATTACATTTAAAAGTCAAGATATAATATAAAGATACTTCAACTTATTGACTATATGATTTAGTCAAAATAATTATGGTTAATTATACAATCATGATTATGAAGTATGAAATTAACTTGAAATTACTACTGAACTCAAGAGTTTGCGTTCATAATTACTTTAGTTAGAATAATTATGTTCTTGTTAAGACATAATTATAAAGTCCTTGAATTTATCAATGACTGATAACATAAAGTAAGTAGTAAATTGTTGTGTCTTCTTGTTAACACATTAACATGATGTCCTTGAATTATTCGGAGACTTGTAACGTATAACTTGACATGTTCTGTTTTCTTGGAACACATGAACATAGAGTTAACATAAGGTCCTTGAATTATTCAAAGACATATAATGTATTTGACATGTTTTGTTTTCTTGTAAACACATGATCAAAGAATTCTTGAACTGTTCTGTCTTCTTGTGAACACATGAACATGGAGTTAATGTACTTATTCAAGAAATATACATTATAGCATGCACTTGGTTTTAAAATACTTTGTATTCAATTTGGCTCGACCCAATTGGTGAGTATTTGATCCAAAGAGAATTAAGTTATCTAGGGAATTCTGATGGAGTCTCACAATTCCAATACTCATAGAATACCACACTATTATGGTATGTCTAATGTGTTGAAACAAACTATATTCGTATTGTTTGATTTCTGATAATTTTAAATTGCTCTACCTCCAAAATCGATCAAGGTTAGAAATTTGCGTGTGTCATGGATACACTCAATATAGTTCAAACCAAGAAGGTATTCAAGACATTATCTATTAATGTAACTCTCATTCATAAATCCGTAAGGATGCCTCATCAATGGAGTGATATTTTTATATCAATGCTGAGAAATATTAGTTAAAGGGTCATAATTAACCTGCCAACTAATAAGATGAATTATCATATCTTAAATCTGATAAATATCTTAAAACTATGAATGAAAAGATGCAATCCTTAAAAGACAAATCAATGTTGTGAGCTTGATTGATCTTTTACCAAACAGTTAATCTGAAAGGTTATAATGAGTTTCTTTTGAAGAAAGACTCATAAGGACAAAATTGTATACACATTAATGCCTGACGGATGACAAGAGTTTTTAATCTTACTCAAGCAATTGACTGTGATTAAATCTTTCTTTTCTACACGCATTAATTATATAAAGATAACTAATTGTCATACAGGTTTCCTTGAATCTATCATATGACAAATTACGGATCATAACTCTTTCCTTAATGATTACCTTGCGAGGACGATGTGTAATCAAAAGGGTTATGAGTCTATATTTGTTTTATGACAATTAAGTTTTATAACTCTTTTCTTTATGATTACTTTTGCGAGGACGGTGTGTAATCAAAAGGTTATGAGTTTAAAATAATCTTTATAAAGTATACAAGATAAAAGAATCCAAGTGTGGATTAGATCATGCATCTAGGAGCCGAGATCTTAAGTATAATCACAATATGGTTTCTGATTAAATTAAGATAACTCCTGAGTACATCTGACATCAAGTGGGAGCATTATGTTTTTTCCTTAAAATTCATTTGTTGTGTAACAAATTGAAGGTATCATTCCATCTAAGATAGATGTTAATCCTTGAGGTTGGAATGAAACTTCACTTGGGAATTTAGGAAATAAAACAAACGACCTTGGAATAAATGTTTAATGAAATAAACATATGCGGAAATTAAGTCCAACACAATGCAATACATCATTGAAGCAAGTCTTAAATGATATATTTCACTTGAGATAATTTAATACATGGATGGAAACCTTGTGTTTTTAACGAAGGATCAACAAAAAGTATGCCAAAGACCCTACATAAAGTTCACTGCATCAAGAGGAGACTAAGGGAAGGTCTAAAAACTTTCATAGATCGTTCAAGTCTGAAAGCCACACATAACACGGGAGTTCCTCCAGAACTACGCATCTCATCTTTCATGCATGGCATGGTTATACCAAAACTAGTGAAGAAAGCCAACGAAAAACTACCCAAGATGGTAGATGAAATGTTCGAAAGGGTTTAGAGCCTTCATTTCGAGGAGAGGTGGACGCAGATTACGGCAAAATGGTCCGTCTCCCAATAAGGATAAAGGAAACACTCGCCCGGTATGGTCCAGAGGACAAGAGAAGGCTAGAAACAGAAGTGGTCCAAGGAGTTAAGAAGAAACATCGGGGATGTATACCCCTTGCTCGAGAAGAGACACCTTCCACCCACTCACAATAACTTCGAAAGGGAAAATTAGGGTAGTGGAAAGGCATAAATATCCACCGCACCACTCACCCTGATTGTAACTCTCGAAAAACATAACCTAACAAGTATTTGTGACTAACATGAGAATCAGGGGCCACAATACCAATGATTGTTATCAGCTGAAGAAGCAGATAGAAGAAGTCGTAGCCTCAGAAAAGTTAGCTCATCTGGTAAAAGACATCCGTCAGAGCAATCAAAGGAACAGAAGCCAAGGAAGGAACGGTGTGAAAGTCATAAACATGATAAATGGTGGAAGAAACCGCAAGAGACCGTATGAAGTAGAAAGATCCGGTTTAACAGAGGAACTCACCTTCCTAGCAATTCCTTGAAACCGCTTGACAGACGAACCAATCATACTGAAAGGAATGATTGTGGGCCACCAGGTCTGAAGAATTCACGTAGACGGAGGCAGCTCATCAAAGATCATGTATTAGTCGATGTTATCAGAAAACTTTAGTGCTAACGATCGATCTTGTTCTAATGAAAAAGCAAGTCTTTGTTGATTAGGTTTTCTCCAGCGAATAATACAATCCCTTGGGTTGGTAGACCTTTGGGTGACCATGGGAGGGGCAGGAAAAAACAAGACTGTACTAATGGAATTCACAATAATAAAGTGTCGTTCACTATACAATGTCATAATAGGAAGAACTAGGATGAGAAGACTTGAAGCGGTGGGTTCAACCATCCTTTCTATGATCAAGTCTGATCGGACCAAGGAGGACCACACAATGAAACAAGTAGGAAGCCTATAGGAATGCAGGTAATTTAGAAAAGATGCCAAAAAGCACTGGAAGATAAACACAGTGGCGTCAACACACAGAGAAAATGTCTAGGATACGGGAGAAAACAATATTACGAGCAAGGAAAACCTCGCCATAGCCTGGACAGAACAATATTCTACCTAACAAAGAGAGACGAAGAAAACATAGGAGAAAAGTAACCAACTACATTAAAAGAGATCAGGGGATAACGATCAATGCATAAGGATTGGAATAGTATCAATCCGGCTCTAAGCAAACAGCTAACGGATGTCCTCGCGAAAAAATGTGGACGAACTCCGCATGGACAAAATCAGAGGGTACAACTTTGCCGCGGTTTGTCATGGAACATCAATTGAAAACATACCCTTTGGCCAAACCAGTGGTCATAGGAAACGACCACTGACACCAAATAGAAGACACACATTAAAAAGAAAAAGTTTAAAATTGTCTGAATGAAGGTACTAATCAGAAGGGTCAGCACCCTGAATAGGACACACGAAACGGCCCTAATCTATACATGTTTTTATGGCGGTGTTATTATATATATTTTATCATTTCTCTTGAACCTCGATACTTAATATCAATAAAAACACATGTGAGGTTCACATTGAAGTCATCCGAGCTTACAAGAAATAAAGATTCAAGTGTTAACGACTAACGGAAAACAAACAAGAAAGAAAAGAAAATTCTTAAAGCGAGAAAACCCCAGAGCCGCCAAAACACTTGCCCAATTACGCTGCACATCCAAGCGAGTTCAAGAATTAAAGTCTATTAAATGAAGAATCATTTATACACCAAGTACGCCGCACAAATAATTTTGTGCGCCGCACTTCCCATCCAGCTATGAAAAATAAATGAAGTCATTACATACTTTAAATCTTGAACTCGCTTGATGTGCAGCGGTACTTAGGGCAAGTGTGGCGCACTTGGTTTTCTGTTCACTTCTAACACAAATTCTTTTCTTCTAGTTTGTTTTCCGATAGTCGTAAACACTTGAACTTTATTTCTTTTGAGCTCGGGATGACTTCAAGTGAACCTACACATATTTTATGCTATTAAGTATCGAGAGTTCACGAGAAATGATAAAATATATATAAATAACGCCGCCAAAAACATGTATAATTAAGGCGTTATTGGTGACCCATTCAGGGTGCTGGACCCTTCTGATTATCCCTTCCTTCAGCCAATTAAACACTTTTTCTTTTAATGTGTGTCTTCTATTTGGTGTCAGTGGTCGTTTCCTATGGCCACTGGTTCGGCCAAAGGGTATGTTTTCAATTGATGTTCCATGACAAACCGCGGCAAAGTTGTACCCTCTGATTTTGTCCATGCGAGTACGTCCACATTTTTTCGGAGGACATCCGTTAGCTGTTGCTTAGAGCCGATTGATAACTTACTTCCAATCCTTATGCATTGATCCGATCGTTTACTGTAGATGGTTACTTTTTCTCCCATGTTTTCTTCGTCTCTTCCTTTTTAGGTAGAATTGGTTCTTTGCCAGGCCTATGGCCGTGGTTTTTCCTTGCTCGTAATATTGTTTGCTCTCGTATCCTAGAAATTTGCTCTGTGTGTTGACGCCACTGTGTTTCTTTCCACGAGCTTTGCATCTTTTCTAACTACCTGCATTCCTATAGGGCTTCCTTACTTGTTTCCATTGTAACGACTCCTTGGTCCGTCAGGAACTTGATCATAGAATGGATGGTCGAACCCACCACTCCAAGACTTCTCATCTCGGTTCTTCCCATTATGACATTTTATGGTGAATGACACTTTACTATTGCGAATTCCATTAGCACAGTCTTGTTTCTTCCTGCCCCTCCCATGGTCAATCGAAGGTCTACCAAACCCAAGGGATGGTATACTTCGCCTGAGAAACCTATCAACGAAGACTTGCATTTTCTTAACCAGGATCGAACGTTAGCACTAAAGTTTCTGAAACAATGCTCATACATGATCTCTGATGAGCTACCTCTGTCTACGTGAATCCTTCAGACCTGATGGCCCTCAATCATTACTTCCAATATGATTGGTTCGTCTGTCAAGCGGTTCTGAGATTTGCTGGAGGTGAAGTTCTTCTATTAAATCGGATCTTTCTACTTTGTATAGTCTCTTGCGCTTTCTTCCACCATTTATCATGTTTATGACTTTCACGCCATTCCTTCCTTGGCTTACGTTCCTCTGATTGCTCCGGCGGATGTCTTTTACCAGATGAGCTAACTTTCTTGAGGCTATGACTTCTTCTATCTGCTTCTTCAGCTGATAAAAATCATTGGTATTGTGGCCCCCTGATCTCCAGAAAGTCCACAAAACTTTGTTAGGTTCTGTTTTCAGATCCAATCAGGGGTGGTGGGTGAAATTTAAGCCATTTCCATACCCAAAATTCCTTCGAATTTTAGTGAGTGGGTGAAGGTGTCTCTTCTCGAGTAAGGGGTATACATCCCCATGTTTCTTCTTAACTCCCTTGGACCACTTCTGTTTCTATCCTTCTCTTGTCCTATGGACCATACCGGGCGAGTGTTTCCTTGATCCTATTGAGGAGAACGGACCATTTTGGCCGAATCTGCGACCACCTCTCCTCGAATGAAGGCTCTAACCCTTTCGAACATTTCATCTACCATCTTGGGTAGTTTTTCGTTGAGCTTCTTCTCGAGTTTTGGATAACCATGACCATGCATGAAAGATGAGATGCGTAGTACTGGAGGAACTCCTTTTATGTGTGAGCTTTCAGACTTGAACCGATCTATGAAAGTTTTCAGACCTTCACTTGGTCTCCTCTTGATGACGTGAATTTCTGTAGGGTCTTTGGCATACCTTTTTTGTTGTGAGAATTATTCCAAGAATTTTTGACTCGGCTCATCGAAACTATCTACGCTCTTTGGGTCTAAATCATCTAACCAGTTTCGTGTCGTCCCACCTAGGGTTTGGCGAAACATTTTGCACCAAATAGGCATCAGCAGCTCCTCTTGCTCGGTCGCGGTTGAGAAGATGCTCAAATGGTCTTCCAGGTCCTTGTTTCCTTTGTACACTTTGATGTTTCTAAGGAGTTTGGCCCTCTGATCGTACTTAAAATGGGTGATTCTTGGGGTGAAAGGAGTAGGTTTGGGTCTTTTGTAAGGTGAGTTTAGGTCCTCGCAAGCGTCTTTCGAGCCTTCCTCGTATTCAAAGTCTGAACTTGTCACTTAATATTCGGATCTCCTCCCTCTGGATTTGGACCTCTCCCGTCTAGTCCTTTCTTTGGTTCTACTCCAGTTCTCTAGCCTCTTCGACCTTCTCAAACGTGGCAACTCTTTGCTTTTAGAGAGGCTCTTCTGACTTTTGCCAGAGAAATGGGCATTACCGCGCGTATCGGACATACCGAAGGACTCGAGGGAAATTCAGTCGGAAAAGCTTTTTGTTTCTGAACCATCCGGAGCTTCTCTTTCAGAGTCACCATAAACAAGCTTCTTTGGTGTCGCATTTGCTTTGGCCTGATGGTCATGTTCATTGATCATTGTTCTCAACACATCAAAGTTTTCTTTGACGAAAGTCAGGGAAGGGGAGGGGGTTGTCTAGGTTTGCGAGGCTGGTTCGGTCGGCCCTTTTTAGGGTTCCATTCCCATGCCTCTCGCCTTTGTTCCCTGGACCTCTTCTCCCACTAGTTGCGAGTCAACCATGTTTATTTCCTTCTCTTCAAACTTAGGTAGATTGGGATGCCAGTCCCACGGATGGCGCCAAATGTTGAGGTAAATTTACGTGGGCTTCTTGTGCTTGGTAAAAGAGTCTCAATCTTTGTGAATACCTTGGTTCCTCCAGAGCTTACTCATTCGTATCCTAACTGAAAATAAGAAAGAACACCGTTAGCTCGCCCCGGGGTGTTAATCCGAGACCAACTCTGACGTAAGAATAAGTATGGTGATATGAGATCATTGCAGAGGAATATATAAAGATAAAAATTGTACGAAGTAGGTGTAATGTATGTATCATCCTAAAGAAATGAGCTCCCCTCTTTATACTATTTGGGATTCACCACACGACACAATCGTGGTACTTTTCCTTAGTATAATTGTCGGTTACGTGTCATTCTAAGGACAGTGGTCCTAAGCGAGGATTGTACCTTTATCGGTTTGTCTCTCGACATTGTTGGACTAGCGTAGGACTAGTGATTCTAGACCTGGTCTGTCCTTCGACATACCAGCTTCTCCGAAGTTCTTAAGGTGACTCTAGACCTGACGTGTCCTTCGACATGTCAGCTTCTTCGGAGTACTTGTCTGGCTTAGCCTATGCTAGTCTGGCAGAGGTTTTCTAGTTACGTTTCTCTTCTTGATGTTCCGAGGGAGACTATACCTCATCATTGTGCTAACAAGAAGACATGACAATGTTACTGCTTACTTTATGTTATAAGTCATTGATAAATTCAAGGACTTTATATTTATGTCTTAACAAGAAAACATAACTAAAGTAGTTATGAACGCAAACTCTTGAGTTCAATAGTAATTTCAAGTTAATTTCATACTTCATAATTATGATTATATAATTAACCATGATTATATTGACTAAAACATGTAGTCAATGAGTTGAAGTAGCTTAATACTATATTTTGACATTTAAATGTAATAGGGCAACAAACATCTTTTGTATTTAAGTCCTAGTAGAATTATTAGCTTTCTTACCTTTGCATACAAGATTAAACAATATCAATATTGGTTATATGTTGTTCCTTGCACACACTTAGGATTTCTCTCACTTGTGTGCGGCACAACATTATTTAAAGTAGACAAACAATACAACAAGCGTTCGATTGTATAAACAATATGATAGTGTCATAGATATTACAAGTATATTTCAAACCATAACATTTAATAAGGAATTGCGCATTATTATTCTATAGATAACGTTTTGGGAAGCAACATTAGAAAGACAACTTGTTATCTAATAAAATAAAATGCAATCTTCCTCTAAACTATGGTTGTTCATATTCGGAAAGTAATGAATTATTTCAAAGAAAGCAAGAAATAATATGGGTAACTAACAATGAAATAAAGCTTGTAGCTCCTACTGAATTAGACACATTTCATGAATGTCTTTCTAGTAGTAAAACATAAAGGTCCCACTGGATTTGTTAACATTGTAAGTGTTACATCACCAGTAGAAAGCAAATAGTAATTTATTTACTTTTTTACTCTCTTAGAATGCCTACAAGTAGCAATGTACTTAGGTATTGAATAGAGTATATGAAGTTTCACTTATGTAGATGAGGGACTAGACATTCATGCTTTCATTAACTTAAACATTTAGCATGCAATTCCTCCTTTATCGGTTTGCCTAGCCACAAGGGAGTTTAACACTATAAGGAATGAAGTGAGTCAAAGAAAATACCTAGAGACAAGCTAGAATTTCTTTATCTTTTGCGAATTAATTGAAGAATCCTTTATTAACATTAAAAAACTTAAACCATCGTCTTGACCAGTGCAAGATGTCATTATTTGGTAGCTATAGATAAAATGTTCTCTAGTTACACAAAATATTTATCTTTCAATGATTTCATAACCGAAAAAGGTAATGAAAGATTAAAAGTGAGTTTAAATATAATGAGAAAATTCAATGTAAGACCATGTCTGAGTTTTTTTTGTGAAGCAAGGAAAAGAAATAGGATTAAGTCTCTCTCTTTCTTATCAAGAAAAGGAGACAAGGTATTGTAGTTTCAAGAAAAATAAACTTTCGTTTATGAATTATGTTGAATTACACCATTAATGAGAACATGAAAAAGATTCAATTTTAGTATTATTTCGACAATTAATTCTTTTAGAAATTAACACTCAATTGTTTCAAATAATAACAATTAATTTACTAAAATAGAACTAAGATCCAACCTTGATCTCCTCACTTATTACAGAAGGTCGACCAACAAGAAAACAAAGGGAACAAGAGATAAGCGGGTGCGTTAATGCATTAAAATGAAAACCCATAGATTTATGATACACGTGACCTTGAAACACATATAGTAATTTCATTACTTGTTTATGTCTCATCGAAAAAAAAAATAATGCCTCGTACCCAATGTCGTAACCAAGCATACTCGATTTAAGTCCATCAAAGTAAGAACATGCAAAAATTGACATAGATCTGACCTATAAAAAAACTTGTCTTGGGTTGGAAATACCCTAAGGTCTGACCAAAGTGATAAACCAAATGCAAGTGTTTTTAGATTGGTTGGCATAGACTTAAAATTTCACATAAGGGTATACACATAAGTTTTATAAAAACATGTGTCAAATGATGTACAAAGAAGCATGCAAAACATCTTTGTAACACAAGTTAAGAAAAAACAATTTTGTTAACTTGGTTTTTAGGCGTGCAAATATCGCAAGAACCATTACAAATTGACCAAACCCTATGTTGTACTTCTGTATGTGTCCGAAGACACAAGTTCTTCCAATAATTACCATATAAAATGGCGCGGGAAAAGATTAAAGGTCAATTTAACCCTAGAAGTCCACTAAAGCCATGATCATGCAAGAACCTGCACATATGCGATATGCCTTGCAAGCCATGGTACAATAGCGATTCATCATATGATAAAAGCACAAAAACTTTGAATTTACAAGAAAACAAGTTTCATAGTTTAATGTCTGTATTAATTTGCCAAAAACGAGTTTTACAAATAACACATAGCTGGTCACAAGGAATAAATAATTATGTGTAATTTAACAGACGTTATAAAAACTAACGTTTGTCATAGTTTTGTAACACACAAAATCTACAATAAACTTACTTTTAATATTTTTTAAATATGAATGAACAGTAATCTATCCTTAAAATATTCTGACTAACCATTGTCTAAATAGTTATTTTATTCATAAACTAAACACGTGTTCTTCTCCAACAATGCCTTCACCGATAAAAAATCCTCTCCCGCACATACATCTCTTTACACAGATAGAAAAATCTCCCGTATGTTTTCATCTCGCTATATCCTCACCGCTTAGCCACACATACTTTAACCCTCTCTTCGATGTCGCCGATCTCTTTGTTGCCGCCGTTTGTGGTGTGTGGCGATGGTGATCGGCGTGTGACGTTGGTGAGCTTAGGTGGGTGTGTGAGGTTTGTTTTGTGGGTGTTTTGATTTGTTGGAGATTTGTTTCTCCCACCATACTCTCACATCGATGGTATGACATGATTTGTCAAAGTGGTTATCTTCTTCTTTCATCATATGTGAGCCGATTAATTCTGATTAAAAAAGATTCAACACATAAATTTTGGTAAGTTTATCTTTAATTTTTTTTATTTCGAATACCGATTTGCCATCTTTATCTTCTTTCTCTTGTGAATGTTTGGGGTGTTGATCATGGGAGATTGGCTCATTGTAATGTGGTGAAATATGGGTTGATGGTGGATGGGTATGTTAGGCATTCGTTGATTAGTATGTATGTGATATGTGGGGAATTGGGGTAAGCGCGTAAGGTGTTTGATGAAATTGCTGATGGGATTTTGGGTCGAGGAATTCAATTGATATTTGGGTGTTGTGAAGTACTGGATTTACGAAGGTGCGTGGAGTTGTTTAAGGAAGATGAAAAGGATGGGTTTGATTCTGAATGAGATGAGCGGAAGGTAGAGATAGCAAGGGCGATGGGGATTTATAGTGTGAATTTGGGGAATGGTGAAAGAGGTAGATGAGTATGTTTGTGGCGATAAGGAATTGTTGATGGGTGAATTCATTGTTTGATCGACGTTAAAAGGTATGTATGAAAGTAAGTTGGGGGATATAGGTTCTGCAAGGAGGGATCTTTGAAACGATGGTTACCAAAAAAGATTTGGTGACCTAGGAATGCCATGATAACAATGGTAAGTAACTAAGTACTTACCTCTTTTCATATCAAATTAATGCTGTTTTTTGATTGCTATAAGTGGGAAACCAATCCTGAAAAATGTGAAAAAAATAATATGATTCTTACGAGTTAAACCGCAGACCCTATTGTTTTTACAAAAATAAGACATGTTTGATCCCCGTATACCACTTAGAATCTCTAAAGAATAGTGGTAATGGGATGGTTTGAGAGATAATGGTCGTATATCAAGAACAGTATTTGAAATGGTCTAATTTACAATCGGCAAGGAGAGACGTACCTCTTCTGAGGTAGTATTGTATTCATCTAATATTATATAAAAAATAGTCAGTCATGGTCCGTCATAGTCCAATACCGGATAATAATAAATAATAAGTCTTGATGTTTCAAGACTAATCTACTCTAATTTTTGATGATTGTGTGAAATATTACAGTTATGAAGTTGTTTTTAAGATAGCTAAAATTAGGGATCAAAATTGCTAATATCTGGACTTCAACTTGTAGTTTGTTGTTCGTATATCTGTATGCATCTAATTTTTGTAGGTTATTTTTAGATGGTGTGGTAACAGGTTTATCGTTTGTTGACGATTTTTGAGCGATATATGTATGATGTTGGTGTTATAGAATTTTTGTGTTTGCAACCGAGATTTAGGTATTAGTTTAGGTATCTCGGGTTTTCTCACATTAGTAAAAATTAGGATGTTTTTTTGTTGGTTGTTAGCATAGAATGGCAAACACCCCCATAAACTTATTGACATGTTTTGAATATTTGGAGGATGCAAAAGCAGGCTTTAGCTTACTGTTGCTTTGTGATATAACCCGAGTTGTCTTAGATTTTGCATTGTGTTTACGTCTTTTGAACTATCCATGGTTGTACCAGTTGGTGCTTACGTCACAGAGGTCACAGAGGTCTTATTGTCTGTGACTTTCTTTGGTCGTTTCGGGTGCCGTAATTTTGCTTGTTTAGGCAGTGTTATAATATCCTTGAGGTATTCACTTCCTGACTCGTTTTTATTTTGCTATCATTTTATAGGAACAAAGGCTCTCCTGAGTGTTTCAAAAAAAATTCCCAAGAATTTTTTTTTTAACTAGCCAATTTTGTGTTGCAATCAATGGAGCAAAGAGGGTTAATGGCAAGAAAGGTTTGTGATTTCTATTATAAAGACTCCAAATTGCTTTAGTAAAAGGGGGTGTTTGGACTGGCTTATAATTTTGAAGTGCCTATGTTGTTAAAAGAAAGTGATTTTAGTCTGACTGGATATTTGGTTTCTTTTTAGGTACTGGAATTGTACTCTCGACAAGTTTGTTGAAGCTTCCATGATACCACGCAAAAAGTGTCTACATGTAATCTCAAGATCCATTTTTTCTTACTTTTTTAGAAGTGGCAACATATCAAGATGCGAGAAAGAGGGTTGATTTAGATTTATTTTTTTCTTTAACGAGTTAAGCGAATATAGTTATACTACTTACACAAAATAAATATAGACCAAAATTCACCTGGAGCATTTTCAATTGCTTAAATCCTCCTTTACCGCTTTATTAAGAACCAGATACCATAACACCTAAAAGAGGTTATGTCAAAAAGCCCAAAGCCAAACACCCCCTGAGGTTGCAGAAACATCGGTCCAATTTATTTAGTTTTCCTCTATCAAAATATGTAACCATACTGAGGTGAAAAACATGATCAGCACATATATGATATAGTGTATGTGTGTGCGCAGAGGCTCGCGTCCAATCTTTAAAAAAAAAAAAAAAAAAAAAAAAAAAAAAAAAAAAAAAAAAAAAAAAAAAATAAAAAAAAAAAAAAAAAAAAAAAAAAAAAAAAAAATTAGGAAATGTCATCAAAGTCACACCATGAGGAATTTGCCTCTTTATAAGTCATTTGGTTACTTGCTTCGATTTGAAGTTTAAGAACAAATTTTTTATTTTTTTTACCAAATATGAGATTTATTTTGAGAGATATGGAACATGAGGTGGTTTTTGGCAATAATTGTACTAAACATTGGCTGATTGATATGCAGGCCTGTAGAACGAGAGATGTGGTGTTGAGGAAAAGGAATCAACAAACAATTAACATCATGCTATTGGGAAGCGAAATTAGGTTCTTCAGGATGCTGCAGCTGATCCGGGTCTTCCACGTACAAAACCAGTTTGTTGTGTTCAGCGTGGTCATGGACAAGCCATTTTTTTCTTGCGGTAAGACTTTTCCTCTTTACCAGAACTTATGGTTATGCAATTTAGGACCGCTGTTATAAAAAAGTAAACAACAACTCCCAAGCTAAAGGTTCCTTAATTTTAAGAATTGGCATGAAAGTTTATCTAATTAAGCTGGCCTATATCCAGACAAACCTGTTCTGGCCGCGCCATAAGCAAAGGCCATTCTGTTTTGCACAGAACATGTATACTGTAGTCACATATATTTGTGTGTTTTATTGATAAGTGTTCCGTATGCGTTCGTCAGATTTCGCAGCAGCTACTAAAAGGAAGCTTTGGATTGCTTATTATAACCGCTTATCTTTACTAATTTTTGTGGTAAGTTATTCTCAAATTGCTCATTCAAAATGACTTAATAGTTAATTCATTCCAATTGATAAAATCTTGAACACACTTAAAACTGCTTAAAGACGATGCCCATATAGCCTTATATTTCTTATGCATTTAATACACTAGATTCAAGAAGAAAATTTTCTTTATGATCATCAGAGAGCATCATTTTTTAGTGCAAGTATAGTTGTTACGGAAAATGTAGGATACGTGAGAGATCACAATGAACTTATCCCCATTCTGTAACGGCTGCTAATTCGTACATAGAGCAGCGATTATGAATTTTGGAACTATACGTTAGTTGTCGATCCATGCGTAGGGCAGATAAAAATTATCAATAAGCAATCCCAAACACCCCATCGTAGTCCTTATATATGTGTATTTGATTATTTTGCGCTCAAATGTGTGTTAGATGCAACCGAAATTATTAGCTCCGATTGATACACCCATCAAAAGCCCACTTCTTCAGTGTATGAGCTTATCAAGATCAGCTTATGACAAAATTATTAGCTCAGCTTGATGCGCTCATGAGCCGAAAAATATGGTCTTATCATATATATATATATATACATAAATAAGTGGAGTAAAGAAGCTAGGACAAACGCCCTTTAGTGTGATATATGGTCGTTGTGTTGCTGATTTAGTTCGGATTAATGCGTTTGAAACAGCAGCTTCACAGCAGCCATGAACACTCATACCACAAGCAGTCCTAAACACCCCTTAAAACGTCATACTTACCCCTTTGGAAACATCCAATCTGATGTATTTTATTTAAGGATGAATAATAGGCACTCTTGAATAATCAGGATTGAGAATTTGTTTACCCGCACGTTGTGATAGTGTGTGGATTTGCTTGACTTTCTAGAAATGCAGTTTTCACCAGTGTTATTGTAGATGGAACAACATTAATAAAACCAATAAAAGACACTAATAGATCTCTTTTTGTTTGGATATACTTCCAGGTTGTGCAGATCAGAAAACTTATTAAAAAAACTCGAAGATATTCCATCAAGATTTGTGAAACCGTATGCGGGTTATTAAGAGCGTCCTGACATCAATCGCGCGCTGAACTCCACCTTAGCTGATATTCAGGTATGAATGAAGTCTTGCGACATAGGATTCAAGCACACAAAAGTGAAATATACAGTTAGATAAATGTCTTTCTAGATGTAAAATAATATAATCCCTCAAAGTGGCGAATAAGTGAGTGACTCATTGTCTATGACTAATTTTAAATACATCAGCAACTATATTAAACAATAAATGATAGTATGATAGTTTTCAGTAAATGTTTTTCGTTTATTATAAAATATTGATGTTCGATCTTACTTTCGACATATGTAGATGGAGCCATATTTGAGAGTGGTGGCTTCTACAAGGGGATTTTAAACAAGTTTTGGAATAATTCTATCGATATATTGGTTCACTTACTACTCCATGCCACCAAAATGTTACATGAACCATTGTTAAAAAAAGTAGTCATAGTTTCTGCTCAATTTTGGACCATTCTTATTTTATTGTTTATATGATTGTTGGATTTTGTTTGTTAATAGAAGGACGATGTCGTATTGGGTATGTCACATTGTAAATACTATAATGACCTATGAATGTTTGAAAGAAATGCAACAGATAAATGCTATTTCTTAAAACAATAAGCAACTACTAAACAATTGTACTAAACTATAGATTAGTCAATGTACTCTAATTTCTTGCTCAAAAATTTCACCAACCTTTTATACATTTGCAAATGTCGGATAACTTGCAAAGCATGCATTCGTTGCGCATTGGCTAAATTGGATCATTTTATGCACACGTCCAACAATCCTACCATCGCCAAAACCTACGGACAAACAAGTGCAGAAAAACCAGCAACACCCCCCGAAAACATTGCCAAGCCATTAAAAAGGACACTCTTCCCCGACGAATATATTCGTCATATTAAAAAAACCAACAGAGTATTGCTTTATAGAGAAAACAAATAGACATACCAATATTTAAAGGTAGAACTTACACGTACAAGCTTTACCCCAGTTAATAAAACAAACATATATATAGCACCAACACGGACCCAAAACATCACACAGAACACCCACCCCCACCCCCCCCCCCCCACCCCCCCCAACCAAAAAATGCAACCTTAAACACAGAAAACATAATACAACTATAAACATAAACAACACCCGCCGCAGCGAAGCGCGGGTCCAAAAATCTTCTTATTAAAACAAAATTAAAGATTAACTTATCGCCGGATTCTTCGAGTATATTTTTCACACCTCGATAAGTTTACAAGAATCTTGATATAATTAGAACACGTTTCGATATAAGTAATTATCCATTTATAATTTTTCAAAAATCTTTTTCATATAATAACAAGTCACGTTGAATATAACTTATAAGCATATAAACAGTCAGAAACAGGGGATGAGGTGAAGACATACTCTATATCAAAAGCAGTAAATTATATAATACTTCGAGTTATCAAAATGAGTCTTCCCTAAACGGAGAACCAAAAGACTCTCACTAGGTTTTTAGCTTAATACCTAAATCGTCAGATCCATCATATTAATATGATGCGTGAGTCTTAAGGTCGAAAAAAAAAAAGAATAGAAAAATAGAAAACATAATTAACTTATAATTTTAGATCTATTATTTTTCAAATCATTATTAACTAGTAATAATACCAAGATGTTAGCCTACTTATATAAGTCCAAACAAGAATGTAAATGGTCAACTAGATATAATAAGTCTTAGTTTGTAATAGGATAGTCAGGTTTAACGGACTTGAAATGTAATTTAATATTGTCTATGTTTCGGGCTCTTAGCCCATCACATACCAAGCCCGGCCCAATGTGCAAGCCCATACGCCTAAGTATGAGGCCCATAGTATAAATACACTCTCCATGTGATGGAGAGTGTGTGTTGGTCATTCCATGTGTGTGTAAACATGTGAAAACCTCCCACCATTCTATTTCTCTCTCTAATATATTCTTTCATTTTTCTCTTTTCTCTTTTCTAGCTTATTGCTTATTCGGCTTATTATTGTTAGTTTATTGTTGTGATTTGGACAATATTTGAGATAACATTTGGTATCATGAGCCAGGGGTAGATTCGTGATTCGTGTTTGTGGTTTTAGTGCTTATTAGGACGGCTTTTTAAGTTTTTTTTGTTTTTAACATTCGGCTTATTCATTGGTTGCAAATAGGGGTGAGCAGAAAAACCGAAATAACTGGAAACCGAAACCGAACCGAATCGAAAATAACCGAACCGAACTAATAATCGAACCAAATTTGCCAAAACTGAACCGAACCGAACTACGAATTCGGTTCTCGGGTTGGATATGGGTTTGGCAGTCTGAACCGAAAGCCAAACCGAAAACCGAATTTATATAAATATATATACTTTTTATATATATTTATATAAAAAATCAATAAAATTTTATCATAATATAAAAAAACATTTTTTATGCTTGAAATATTTTTTTTGTTATATAAATATGTATTTTTTTTTTCTTTTTTTTTTAAATTATTCGGGTAATTTGGGTTATTCGGGTCAACCCGAAAACCGAACCGAAGTCAAATTCGGTTTTTGGTTCGGTTCGGTTCGGTTGAAATCTAGTTCGGTTCGGTTCGGTTGAAATCTATTTCGCTTCGGTTCGGTTTTCGGGTTGACTCAGAATTTTTTTTAACCGAACTAACCAAACCGAATAACCCGATAATCGAACCGATCAACACCCCTAGTTGCAAAGCATGTTCTTCAACAAACTTGTGGGCTGCTTCACTCTTGGGCTTATTCATGGTTTCGTTAAGTGTTGGTGTCCATTTTCTCTCCACAAAACAATAGTATTTCACATCTGATTATATGGAACAAGCATAAGAACCCATGCGTTGCAACGGGCTAATTTTTTTCCGAATAATTTTTTTTTGTTTTTACTTAGCGTAGGCCCTTTTTTTGCGTCGTTTATTTTAAAGTTATTAAGTAATTCATGGTGTTTTTTGAATTTTGTTTAATTATATATATATCATATAATTAATATATATATATATATATATATATATATATATATATATATATATATATATATATATATATATATATATATATATATACATATACACACACACACACATATATATATATATATATATATATATATATATATATATATATATATATATATATATATATATATAATATATATATATGTAAATTTCTCATTTTCGTGTCATTGTACAACTATGTTAATGATCACTATTTATTTTAGTCCGATACGCGTTTACTTTTAACGTTTACTTTTAAAGCTAAACCGCGTAGACTAGAAATAACCAATAAATGTAAACGGTCACCAAATAAATTAAGGTTTACATCCAACAAGTAAGGAATAATTATTTTGAGAATAATTATGTACTTTGAGTATTTTTATTTTTATTGGTCACATAAAAGGGTTACGTTTCGCGATAAAATGCATTTGGACGCACCCCGGAAATACCTAGACTTACCTAGACTCAAACCAATACCCACTTTAAAAGCCTAAACACAAAACTTAATCAAGTCTTGTGTTTATATCACTTTGTAACCGAAATTGGGCAAGTAAACTCACTAAAAATCGTCCTTGGTGATTTAACTTCTAGCAAATCTCCCTAATAAATCTTAAAAGTACATGTACATGTTCTAGACAATTAAGTTATGTCCTAATGGTCCCCTAATGTTACTTGACACAATGGATAAAAACCACTTTGTTTCTCTTGCCCTCCTTGTGCCGCGAACCAACAAGAGAGAACACTAACCCAAGAGATTTGCTAGCTAAGCAAATCTTGTACATCTCCTAAGTCATTAAAACTTGTACTAGAGTGGTTTAGCATAAAACCATGAGTAATCAACTAGAAATCCTAAAAACCGCCCCCCCCTCTAGCTCGGTTTAGTTTGTTTATGGACTAGGAAGATTAACTAGACTCATTCCCTATAAATAGTCATATACACTCACCATTTAACACTCTTGATAACAACTTACACACCTCAACCCTCTCCTTCCTCTTGTTCGGGTTACAAACCGCAAGCCAAACGCTCACACTTCCACATCTAACAAAACTCGACCCATCTTTTCCCTCCTAAGGACACGAGATACACTAAGATCGCATATAAAGGGATAAGAGGAGTATACGAGTCTTGGAGCTTAGGATTACCCGCGTTTAAAGATACAAACGAGTCGGGTTTTCTTCTAAATACACCATCGAAGCTCTAGGACCATTGTAAGTTATATGCAACTCTTTTCCTTCGTACTTTACGTGTTCATTCATATTGTAAACTAGTTTAAGGGCCAAGAACACGTGTATACGACATGCTAACGTGAAGACACACATGATAAACATGAAATGAACGTATTGAGAGCACATTGTAGACGTTTAATAAATTGTGTAGTGTCGAAAACGAAAGAACTAACGAACAATAACCTTGATATATATGGATGGACCCCGATATAAGAAATAAGCCTTGTTCGCAAAAATATAAGGAATCTATACGTAAACTTTCAAAGAAAACGTATCAACTCGGCTTAGGTGCGTGTTTCCAAGATTATTAAACGTTTGCATGTCACGGGGCACGCTTAGAAAGGGCTAGGCACTCTTATTTAAGTGCTAAACGAATTATCGAAACCATGAACACACTAGTAAACTATTCGAACCCTTCTTGGGCTACAAGACCCATCGTTAAGAGCCCAACACGAGCCCCATGTACACTCGTAAGCCACAATAAGCTGGATAGCTCATTCGTGTGCCTACACACGGCTTATTGAGCTTAAGAATGGAGCTAAGAACCTAAATGGACCCATTGTATTTCTTTGAACACCAACCGAACACTTAACGGGCTTACTAGCCCTTTTCGCAAGCCCAACGTGAGCCATAAGCTCACAATAAGCTTTAACAGCTTATTTGTGAAAGTTTACGCAGCTTATACAAGTTCAAAGGGCTTAACGGACTCAAATAAGGTTAACGGGCCAAGCCCTAAACCCTAGAACCCATTCGGGTGGCTATCGGGCCCAAGTAGGCCCAACGGAGAGCTTATTAGCTTATCGGATAAGCTAAATAAGCAAACCGACCTTCCGAGTGCTTATTGGATCTAAATAAGCTTAACGGACCCAAATGGACCCAACAAAACACCCTAGATCTCTATCGGGCCCATAACGAACCCAAAACCGGCCCAAAGAAAGTGCTTATTAGCTTATTAGCTTATTTTAAATAAGCCAAATTTCAAACAGTTTATTTGGGCTTAAAACGAGTTGAATATGGTCTAGTAAAAGCCTTGAAACATTGAAGGGTACATCGGGCCAAGCTATTGGGCTTACGGGCCCAATAAGCTCGAAATAAGCTTCAATAAGCTCACCGAGCTTATTGCAAGCTTAACAGGCTCTCGTGAGCTTATTGCAAACATTTGAACTTACTAAAACTATAACGGACCTCTAAAACACTAAACGGACCTTAACGGGCCCAATAAGGCCCGTTAAGCCAAAACGATGATGCTTATTTGTCCACCGAAATCACTTTGGTGGCTTATTTGAACCAAATAAGGCCAATGCCACTTGTGGGTTTATTTTGGGTTGAAATGCGATTTCAAAACTCAAGGGATAAAAATGTAGTTTTTCGAAACATTAAGGGGGTTTAATTTGTTCCATGGACTATTCTTGTAATACTCTGAAACATAAAGGTTTAAGAGTAAACTATAAAAACCTAAACTATCCTTTTTAGAAACTTAAGGGACAAATTGTGTCATTTCCGAAACTAGAAGGTTTAAAATATACATGTGTATATTTGTAGACCTAGGGACTAAAAGTGGAATAACTCGAAACTTAAAGGTATTTTAGCAACAAAAGTAAAATACTTGACAAATCGGTCGAACGGTAAGATACTCGGACATCGAGCGATTTAATAACAAGTTAATAAATAAAGTATATTTATTAATAATGATTTCACGTTTCTCGAGAACCATCGAAACTATAAATACAATGATCTTGTGTGTCACCACACAAGTGATAACGGTATATATATATAAACTTAAAATGGGATTTAGTTTATACAATGAGTCGTTAGTTTAAATGTGTAAACTAAGACTTGACCGTACTTACTTAGGTACTTAACGGTGTGATCCACTACCTACTTGGATACTTGTTATCATTCAGAGAACTACCGGCTAAGGTGAGTTCATAGCCCCATGCTTTATAATTATTTAAATGATTTACATCCTTGGGGTGAGAACATGCTTTGTTTTACAAACTGGACGCAAGTGTACTTTTATGCCATGATTACGTGTTTGCCTAAGTTACCATAACCCCTTTATGTCCATGATCATGAACTGTTAATTGCATGGATGTAGTTGGGAATTACATTGTGCGGGCGCAAATGTT
>BQNB010081120.1:6622-29721 GCA_026074375.1 Tanacetum coccineum
TCCAAATAAAAGTGAATTATATAAAAGTAATGTGAGGTCTGTAATTGATAAACAAGAAATAAACGCGAACTTGCGATGATGAGTTGTATAAAGAGGAGGAGCAAAGAGTTCATAAGAGATCTGGTAAGGATAATGCATTGAGGTTTTTTGAAGATTGTTCCTCTATTGTTGTGCAAGGAAGTGGGAAACAAAAGAAAGGTTTAATTGTTAATATGGCAACTGGAAGCATGATAGGAGGAGTTGTGGGAAATAATGGAATGATTGTTGATCAACCATTGTCACCATGTTTTAATCGAGTTGGTATTGGTGATTTGAGACAATGTGAAGTAGGATCGATAATAGTGAGAGTGCCTGGTGAAATCTCTTTGTTGTTTAACAAGTATGAGGAGGTGTTTACAATTCCTACAACACTACATCCTGAAAGAAATTTTAATCATAAATTACCACTGAAGGAAGGCACATTACCTATTCAAACCATACCTTATAAGTATCCACTTACTCGAAAGGAGGCTATAGGGGTTATGATCAGAGAGTTGTTCGACCCAGGGGGAAAACGAGTATATGTAATTAGTGTTACTACGTCAAGATCAGAGTATGATGCAATTTAAGTTTTGATTGTAATGAGCAGCTTCTAATAGTAAACATACCTTTTAATAGATCTTATGAGCTTGTAAATGCTTTCAAAGAAAAAACCTTTGAACATCCAATCTACAACCTACACAAATTACATGTGTGAGGACAAATAACATGTTATATGTAAAACATGACTTGGTCACACATTATTAGAAATTGCAATTACAACTTTACATTAACACGCCATAGGTGCGGAGGGAAATTCAGCTAGTCACTGAATTAACTGATCCTAAGGAAAAGGCTCATTGTGTATACCAGTCATATTATTCAAGGAATATTCAACTTGATAACCTCCAATCACCGACTGACTAATCATAAATCCCTAGTCGGTAACAGTTATGTTCAAGTTGATTCATATATTCTTTTACAAAGTTAAAGTTCGCTTACATCAAAGCCAAACTGAATGTGATAAACCTGGATATAATCATGTTTCGTATAATGAAATGATTTATCAATCAAACCATTATGCTTGACTTCAAAAGAATAAATGGTTTTTCTGCGCAAAAATTCTTAAACACTTGGTTTTTTTCTTCAGTTTCGACAAAAATACAGGTATGTATCAAGCGTATTTGTATCCAAAAGGGTAGTCGCCTTGTGATTAGTCAAAATGTCGAGTCGGAATCTCAGGTTAATTAGAATGAAAAAAAATCCAATAAAACTTAGTCAAAAAAGGATAGAATTATAGTGTCATTTTTATGTTACGTAACGATGGTAGTACTTCGTATTGTGCAGCGTTTCAGTTAAAATACTTGCTATAGTTCATGCAAAAATATTTAACCAATGCCTTTGAAATTACTTTGTTTCAAAGAACTCATTGTTGAAAGGCATAAAGCAGCCCCTGGTTAGTTATTGAAAAGCCATCAAAATTTCTGCTAAAAGGAAAAGTTGTTACCAGGCTTAATTTTCAAGTGGGTGTTTGTAAGTGAGACCAACATTTCTAGTTTTGATCACCAAAGTAACATCATTACCAATTTAAGAAGATTTGCTACCGAAAGTACAAAGAAAAAAAAAGTATCCTCTCATTTTTCTTTTTTCTAGTTATAAAACTATGCATTTTATCTAGCCAGAAAACACAACCAAAGTTCTCTATTTGATTTTAGTTTTAGGAATAGTTGCCAGTTGTAACTTGTTTTTTGAAATATTTGTCGGTGTTGCAGCTGCTAAAGGCATGTCTAATTTTATTAAGGTTTCCAAAATACAATTGGAAGAAATTCCACTAACCGGTGTTTATTGACAGATCGTCATGGTCAACCAAAACTGTATTATAAGGGAAAAGTTGCTCAGATCAGATGAAACTGTTCTTACCTTCCGCACTCTATTTACATTGCAACAAACATTATCAGCTGTAATAACAACACGTTGCAAAAAGTGAATATAATCTAAATCATTGCCTATATGTTCTTTATATATGTTCTGTTTTTAAAGGTTTTTCTTGGTACTAACAGCTAGTTCACTTACACACATGTGCATCATCTAAGTGTTTAGGCGTTCTGCAATTAGGCGACAAAAGAGCATGATGCCACATTTTCTCCAGCAAACAGTTTACAATGGATGCCCTGCAAAGAATAGGGATTTCATTTGATTCAAAGATCATAAGCCATTGGTGTTCAATACGAATGGGGCTTAGAATCCTATATACCGGGCGGTCTTTTTATCGATAGCGGACGTAAAAGAGAGGTCCTTATTGATACACATATCATTGGGATGAGTAACTGCAACACATGTAAAGCAAAAAATAATGAATATAATTCAAGATATCCGAAGATGCATGCGGGGATCAGCTGTAGTCACATGACATTTACCTGTAGACCTATAAATTAACATGTGTGGCATCTGATTGTGTAGCATCATCCAATGAAGTGCAGGCTGCAACAGTCAATGGCACACCATTCCTGACATGGAACAAATTTTCTATGATATAAAAGGTCTATATCTCCAAATCCGGGAATAATGTCGCGCTGCAGTTCAGGCAACCCTAACTCCCTAACTGAACAATGGACGTAGCTATTCTAGCATGGTAAGCCTGCTATCAAATTGTTGATGTTAACAGCCTCTTGATATTGCTGCATAAGTCAAACAAAGAAAAGAAAATATGAAATTTTGAAAAACGTATGATGGACTAACACAAACATAAAAAATGCATTGTATAGAGTATGTCAACATTTACCATCTTGCAGCCCAACACCTGCGTTGATATTAAAACTACTAGAAAATATTGCCTTTTGCACATGTTCCAAGCATGTAAAAGTTCAAAACTTGTATTAATAAATAAAACCTTTGTTTAGTAACAGTTTCCCATTATCTTCACCTTACCCATAACAACAATCGACACAATACTCGTATTTACGGCTAGAAGAACAACACAGAACCCATAGCCTACAGTCAATAATTGTTAGCCTCACTTTTTAGTGAAGCTAGCGTCTTACATGTGAATTGGACTAGTCTTGGACACTGCGTGCCACACAGGGGTCATTTATGTAAACTAGGGATAATTTGCTTTCTTCTTTTAGTATAAATACCCATCATGACTCTCCATGAGGGGTGGTGGATGTTCATTTTGTATTTTCTTCTTTCTCTTTCTAATCTAATATTTTCTCTTTGGTGTTCATCTCACTCTCTCTCTACTTTCTCGCACTAAAACTAACAATGATACATCTTATCTTCTTTAATCAACCAAGACCCCCCCCCCCCTCGATAAGGTGTTTTCGATCTTTGTCAATTGGTATCAAGAGCAAATCGGGGGTGTTTTGTATTTGTGTTTGTTGTCGTCGTGATTTTAGTTTTTATGGCTTATTTTTGCTTATTTTTGTAGGTGTTTTGTCCTCAAAAAGCCACGTCATGTTTTTTTTCAACCAAGTATCAATCTTTTTAGTGTTTTATTTCCTTTATTGAATATTAAAAGAAGGTTTAATGCTTTTGGGTTGTCAACAACTTATTTTCAAATTTTTTAGCTTATTTCACTTTCTGGGTAAATGGATTATTTTATCCTTAAACCAACTTATTTTGAGCTTATTTCGTCCTTGTAGGTCACCTGTTTTGGCTTATTTCATTAGTCATATGTTCATTATAAGTCATATGTTCATTATAAGCTTACTGGTTTTAATTTGGCTTATTTCGTGGGTATATCAAGCTTATTTACAAGCTTATTTTTCTTGTTGGCTTATCTTTCACGCGGTATTGTTTAAAGAAGACAAGTAAAAAGACAAAGAACAAGGACGGTTAAAGAAACAAGGATGATTGTACAAGATTGTTGAAACCGATCTATTGAGAAAGAAGTTAGAACCGATCTATCAATAACTAGTGAGAATCGATCTACTCACAAGTTACTATGAACCGATCTACTCAGAGCTTAGTTCAAACCGATCTACTTACAACTTAATGAGAACCGATCTATTGTACAATTCAGTTGGAACCAATCTATCAAAATCCACAGTATGAACCGATCTATCCATGCCTCAAACCCAAACCGAGTCAACTCGGTATTTACCGAGTTGACCCGGGTCAACTCACTAAGTCGAGTCAGACCAAAAGAAAAGTCAAGATGAAAGAAAGACTCGATACAAACAGACTCTAATCAAACCACAACCCACTTTAATTACAATAAAAAACATCCAATTACAACCACATTAACTTCAACAAATCTACAAAATCTAACCTATAATCCCCATCGTTACATATCATCTCCAAAACAAATCCTATACATTATCCAATCTCAACTCGACTCGAAATTAAATGAATGAATCAAAGATCTTAGTTTCTTTCTTCACCATTTAAGATCAAGAAACACGAAAACAGAAACTCATCATCAATCTCTTATGAAGGCATAACCTCCTATTTAATTTTAAAATATCAAGATTGACTATTAACAATCATGTTATAATCAATCTTGGTTTCGTTTGAATTCACAAGAACAACCGAATGCAAAACCTACCCGAGACCTATCTAATGGATCTTGAAGTCATACCATGGTGTGCCGATTGATCTTCAAAGAAGTAAAAGGGCTTTGGGTTCTTTGTCTTTGATGATATTACAAGAGATGAGGGTCGTGAAAGATTCAGTTCTTGATATAGAATTATGAGATCTAACTGTTAGGTGATGGTTGAGAGATAAGAGAAGATGGGAGTGGATTTGTTGTGACTGCGTATGTTATGGATTAGGGTTAGGGTATCTTATATCCTTAATTATATAAAAAGGTTATAATGTATCGGGTATAAGAAGGGGTTGGGCCAGGTAGTTGCGTTGGGTTGGGTATTGGTATAGAGATGTGAGCCAAAATTTGTGTATATGGGCTAAGTGGCAAACCGGGTTTATCACAAATCAACTGGGCCGAATATTATTTTGTGATGGGCTGGTTTAATGAGTTAATTAGTACAAAATTTTTGGATGAGTTACGGTGGGTTTGAATAATTATTGGTTAAGTACGAGTTTAATGGATTAAGCCGAGTATTAAAACACTATTATGACGGGTAATGTTAAAAGTGTCCGGTTTTATTACTTGGACGACCGTGCTTATGTTAAATTTTTTTTGAGCCAATATCCGTTAACGATCATAAAACATAAAAAATCACGAACAACAAGACAACAAACATAATACATTACACTAAAAACGATCCTTATCAAAATTCACCTTCATTCTTAAAGGCTAGTATTAAATCTAATGACTACGGGGTTTTTGTACGATGTTACTTATTTAGGATTGAAGTAGTATATCACGGAGAGTGTACTTATTTTGTCTTCGGTTCTTTCTTTCTCCACAACGAAGATGACTTGTGTTCGTGACGAAGACTTGGATATCTAGTTGCTTTTGTAATTCTTTCTACCTATACCCACAAAGTAGCTATCACTTTAAGGAGTTACATTGTAGTACTCAGTGTTTCACGTCGTTGCGGAGATTTTAAGTAGTGATGTATTTTTTGTATACTTTTGGGTGAGTATATGGTACTCAGAGATTTGCCTCGGCACCGTTCCTTCATCACACGGATAGTACAAGATTAAGTCACAAGTGAAGGATTATGCTTCAATCAGTGGTCATCAGTATTAGCCGACAGAATAGATAAGGGGATTTAGTTCGGGTTGATCAAGAGAGAATTGTTAAAGAGAGTATGATTCGACATCTTCTCATATACTATTGCATATGCAATCACGGGTTATGAAGCTAAGTAAGCAGTTCCAGTTGATATACAATGTACACATGAGTAAGATGATTCCTCAGTTAGTCATCATCCTAGAGGGAGAAATGTGTATATCCGGTACTTAGTTGTTTTTTATGTTACAGTTTCGACTACATAGCGGGATAAATTGCTTTCACTCGGGACTTAGTTGACTTTGGTGAAACAATTTAAATGGGTACATTCGGGACTTAATTGACTTTGATGTTACCATTTAGACTACATAGAGGAAAAAATTGCATACACTCAGGACTTAATTGACTTTGGTGTAGCAATTCATATCTGCACTTTCCTAGAGGGAGAAAAGTGCATTTTCGGGTCTTAATTGACTTTGATGTTACGGTTTCGACTTCGAAAAGGAGATAACATGTGTACTTTGGTCTAAATTCAAACAAAACTGGAATGCTTCCTAAGTGAGATGATGTTAATGATATCATCCCTCCCTCAAGAACAGTGTATTAATTCTTAGGTGATACGGTTTTGACTTCGTTAAAAGTGATAAAGTGTGTACTTCGGGACTGGAATGCTTCCTAAGTGAGTCAATGTTGTTGATATCATCCCCTCCAACAGTGTATCCTAAATAAGAAAGGAGGTCCTTAAGAAGATTTCTGAATTGATTCTTAATCAGTCTCAAGGAAGTCTGTTTAGGAGGGAGCTGAAAAAAAAAAGAGTCTACTAGTTGGGAGGGAGTAAAAACTTAACTAGATTCTACAAGCTAAATAAATAAAGCTGGAGTATTCAAGAAGATCAAGGTCATTAAAGACAATCTCAAAGAATGCTTGACTTCATTCTTATTATTTTACTTTATTTTTGCTTATAGGAAACATTGTAACCAATTCATGTGTGACACCATCTTGGAGGGAGATTGTTAGCCTTACTATTTTGTAAAGCTGCAGTCTTTCACAAGAATTGGACTAGCTATGGACACTGCATGACACGCAGGTGTTATTATTGTATATATGGTATAGTTAGCTTTAGTATAGGCTATAAATACCCTGCATGTCTCTCCATGGGGGGTTGGTGGAAGTTTATTTCTTGTTTTACTTTATCTCTCTAATAAAACACATATTTGTCTTTCACCCTCTCTATTTTCTCTCACTAGAAAACACCATGTTTCATCTTTGTTTCTTTGATCAATCCCGACCCCCCGAATAGGTGAATCACTAGTCGTACATTTCTAAAGTTGAATAACTTTTGAAAAGTTTATCATAAGCCTTTTTTTCAATGAAATCTTTCTTTTTAAGAAGCTCGGTCTCAAGTTCTAGACACTTGTTACATTCATCCACACATGACTTTGTCACATCAAGAATATCAACAAAATTCATAGCAATATGCACAATATCTTGAGACATGGTTTGGTTCAAGAGTTGATCATTATCAATACTAAGTTGTTTGATTTTAATTTCAAGATTGTTTTTGTCTACAAAACGCTGATCAACGACAGCTTCTATTTGGTTAAAAACAGTTTAAACTTCAGTAATTTCATCTAGAAGAGTTTTATCAAACGCATTAAATGTGTCCTTTAAAACTTTTAAAAATGGAATTATTTCAATTACAAAACACGCTTTGGTATGTTCAAAACCCCACGCACCAGCAGTAATATCATCGAATGTGGTTTTATTTTTTCACAACCTTGTCAAAATTAGCCAGTTGATATTTTAGCTTCTTAAGACTTTCATTTACCAAACTTACCTTAGAAAGTTCACTAGGAGCTTCAATTCTAACAGGTTTTCAGAAAATGACGAATGTTTTAACCAGAAAGCTTGTTCTGCAGACAATTCTTTTTGAGTAACAAAACGTTTACCAAAATCTTCTTTTATCTTATTCAACTTTGAATAATCAGTTAGAGAAATCTTAATTTTCTTTTCTATTGAAATTGGATCATTTTGCTTATCAAACATCTTTGATCGACTCTCTTTGTCTAAAATCAATGTCTCCTCATCATTAATCACAGATATAACAGCATGTTCTTTGGCAATAACACTACCATCATATAATGTTGGTTGAATCAACTGAGGTTTTTTTTTTTTTTTTTTAAAAATGGGAAGTTGGGAAAAAAAAAAGGGATTTGATAGCCAAGAGCTTGTTTGTGAGTGTCATCATAAAAAACTTATGGTTTCGTTAGCATATGCATTGCTTGCGTAGATCGATACATCTTACAAATAATATTCTCCAGTTCTTTATTTTGTTTTTCAAAAACAATTTCCTTGTCAATGTATTTAGACTCTTTTTCTTTAGATTCTGTTTTGAAAACAGTTAATGTTTTTAATAAAGATTCCTTTTCTTTGACATTATTAGAAAGAGTTTCTTTAATTGTATCGATCTCCTGCTGAAAAGCATTTCTATTTCGAATTAAGTCATCCATTTGAGAATTGATTAATTTTTCATGTTTGTTCAAATCAACATTTTGTCTTTGTTTAAAAATAGCGACACGTTCTTTATATCTCTCAAGCTCAGCGGTTAAGGATTCATTTACTATCTTATTTGTTTGATTTTCCTTATTTAAATGGGCTAGTTATCAATCATTTGTTCAACCAAAGATAGCACCAATAAATCATTAGGTGCAGAAGAATTTGTTTCTTGAATAACCGCATCTTGTGATTTTTTCAGATATTGAGAATACGGAATGATATTACTATCACTATGTATCTCATTATCTTGAAAATTATCAATATGTGTTTGTTTAGTATATTGCATCTCTTGCACATCCTGATTAATCATATCATTCAGAGAAGAATCAAAATATGGTACCTCAAAGAGAACATCTGAATCATAGCTTGAAAGATTTGCCATCAGAACTGCTTTAGCCGAGGATAAGTCATCACAATCCGAGTCATAAGCATCCAAATCTTCAGTCTAGAAAGCTGAATTCTGAGGAATTGTTTGCTGAGAAATTGGAGCTTCTGATATCCTAGGGTCTGCTAAAAATGCAAGTTGCTCTTCATCCAATATCTGACCCGCTTCCTGAGCTTCGGCTAACATCAATTTCTCCTTAAACCATGTAGCATTCCTTGGCCTTTTTGGCTGAGTACACTGTCTTGCCATATGCCCTTCTCCTTGACAATTATAACACTTCACAACTCTTGGTTGACCAGCTGCATAATTTCCCCTTGAAGTTGTAGCAATTCCTCTGTTTCCAGTGCCAGCAAAACTCTAAGATTGCCTTCCTTGAACTTGTTGAACTGTGACTCTGCCATCTTGAATGGTTGCCTGATTCCTAGGATTGGAAGTCGTTCTGAGTTGATTGTTTGAAGGTGGAAACCTTGATGCCACAACAGATAGGAATGCCATTGCTTTGTTAATGCATTCAATGGGATCTTCTCCTTGCTGAAATGTAGGAACAACGAAACCAAAGTCCAATTGAGCAAAGTTAGCTTGAGAGTGTTGTGTCACTGATGGAGATATGAATGGTTGATGAGAAACTGAATGTTGTTATGGAATAACTGGAGTGTGATGGTATTGATGATGAATAGGTGCTGCATAAACTGGTGTGAATTGTTAAGGAGGTGGATACATAGAAGAACCTAAATGTTGTGGTGACTGAGATGGATTGTATAGAGTTGGAGAGTTGGCTACCAATGCAAGAGGATCCGGATATCTTTCACGCATGATACGAACTTCATTAGCATGTCGTGCATGTTGACTAAGGTATGCATACAACTAATCATAGTTGGTGGTATATAAACTTTTAGCTAACTTCACATTAGTGACAAACTTGCTCCATTCCGATGGAAGAGCATTCAAAAACTTAGTATTTACTTGAACTTGTTGCATTGTCATCCTAATAGTATACATGTCATTGATCAATTGAGAGAATCTCTAGTAGTACTCATACAGTGTTTCACCCTGAACATAAGCAAACTTATCAAACAAGTTGTACAATCTGCATTCACGTTCTTGGTATGATAATTCAGTTCCTTTCATTAGTAGCTTGACTCTATCCCATATATCCTTAGCAGCCTCTTGATGATTAACAAGTGCATACACATTAGGTGGAAGACCATGAAGAATGATATTGGTTGCTTAAACATCACATTCATCTTGAAGTTGTTGTGCTTTAGTGAGTTCAGAGTATTTCTTAGGTCTAGTCTGTCCATTTTCTTAAACAGTTAGGTAAACCAATAGACCATTATCGATTGAATCAAGCATCATCCTACCATGTTTCTTCCATTTGATGAATAGACATATACGACTTGCCCATGAATCATACACTAATTTCTTAAGCATTGAGGACGGTTCTCAGCTCCAGCAACAATGATGTGTTCTGCTAAAGTAGTCATCTTGCTTTAGTTGTTGTGAGAAAATATATTATCTTTTAACCGTTCAGTGATTGGAGGTTGTTGTGTTAAAGTGATGTTGGATTAAGTGATTGAGTCTTATGAATATACGGGAGTTTACAATTCTTGATAAAACCGGGAAAATAAGTTAATATTACACAGGATTTTACAAATCAAAGACATAAACCGTATAATTCACCCAAGAAAATGATTAAATCACCTTGAGACAAATGATTAATTCACCTAAACCAAAGTGATTAGTTCGCCTAAAGAGATTGATTAATTTGCCTGCTTAAATCGCCTTGTTTAATTCGCCTTTAAACCCAAGTGTTTAAATCGCCTAAAACAAAGTGATCAATTCACCTGATTAATTAACCTTTAGACCTGATTAAATCGGCTTGATTAATTTGCCTTTAGGAATGTGATTAATTCGCCTTAAGCAAAATGATTAAATCACCTCAAGGAAACCGATTAATTCGCCTAAAGGGATAGTGATTAATTCGCCTCTGGTGTTGGATGATATCATTTCATCACCATGAACACAAAAATAAGAAAAAGGTTTTAGAGAGAGAAAGAACTAGAGAGAGAAATAAAACAAGAGAAAAATGGTTACTAGCACATGAAAGAAAATGAGAAGCAACACCCTCTCCACACTTGGAGAGGGCTTTATATAGTTACAAGAGATAAAACCCTTCTTGGGTTGTTGGGCTTGACTTTGGGCCGGACCTATTACCAATGGACTTAAGCCCGACACCTAGGCCCAATTAGCTTAGATAAATTCCTGTAAACTAAGTTTTTCTTATACAAGGCTTGGAAATATTTAATGACCATCACTTTAATAAAACACGGTATAACAATCTCCCCTAAGGGGTGGTCATTCAATTCTGGATCCTTCTTGTGACGTCTTGAGTCTTGGAGCCTTGTATTCTTGGGAATTCTTTTTGAAGTTCCATTTGCATGCTTGTGATCTTGGATCTTGATCTTTAACTTGATATTCTTTGACAAAATACTAATATCGTGGTCTTTGGCTTTGATTTGTCTTGACTACTGAGATCTCTAAATCTTTATCCTTGAATCTTTTGCGCCTTTGCGATCTTGTGTCTCACCCTAATGCTCAAGGTCTTGAAAGCTTCTAACAATCTCCCACTAAACATTTTCTTTAACATGATTACTTGTACCACATCACAGTAGGAGTAGTACTTTATCTACTTGTAAGATATGTCTTTGTTATTGTTCGGAAATCTTGTCAAAAATGTTCTTTTGAGGAAGTGCTTGTACATCAGAGATTGCGAAAGACTTTGATAGTTTGAGCTTTCATGATGTATATATCTTTGTCGATTGAGCATGAGGTCTTGAATATTGAATCTGCTAGAATGAGGTTGTAATGCCGTCACTTATACCTGAAAATTTATGTTAGTGATACACAACAGATATAGACGAATATGGCTTTGTCATTCGTCCTGAGTTTGGTTACATTAACCTCCGGTTCCTCGAGGACCGTTTTACAGTATAAATATTGTACCTGTGATCAGGTAGGTTCAATTTAGAACAACCTACTTGACAGGGTTTCTAGCTCAAAGTATTAGATCCTCTAACGCAATTGCATTAGATTCACCGTATTGCTTGTTCCTGTCACCGGAAATGTCTCAAAGCAGTTCATTGTAGCGTGAATCAGTTAGTAACTATCTTTCTGATTGAGTCGTCAATTCATTATACCTGGGAACCAAATCGGGATATCCAGTTGACACAAGCTTGATTCATTTAGAATCTCGCAAGTCACCTACCAAGAGCTTGTTTGATGTTGGCTCAAGAAGGATTTCCATCGTCACTGTGAATACTAAAGAGTATCACTCTGATGTTCTGGCAATTATCACAAGGATAATGCATAGGACTTTTTGATACCAAATGTTGTATAATGATGTACGACATTTTGTATATTAGAATTTGTGTCCTAGTGAGATTTTTGATGGATCTCATTGGGCTTCTAAACTCTTTAAGTGGCCCATTTTGTTTATTTGGTAATCGAAGGCTGGGAATGGAGCGGACTGCCACCTTTTCAATATCAACGATCTCAGAATGAGAAAGACTGATAGTTACGTGTTGATATCCATAGAAATAAAACAGAAATCTTTTGAGAGATTCTGAGTGGCTAGGGAGGGTTGTGCATTGCATCACTGGGTCCATAATGTCAGTCTTTAATATCAGAATCATATTTGTGATTACCGATAGATTATGTATTGACCCGGTTTCTACCAAGGTGATGGAGGGCTTTCTTTCTTTTCACCCTTTATCCTTACAATTCTTTTTCATCTTCAACCCCTCAGTGCATAACAGAGACTTCAGGACTAGTAATTGTTGGGTTTGTTTCATGCTCTAGCTCCATCTCAGTCGGCACTATTCCCTTATTTTCACTTTACTCCTTTTTTTTCAATCATACATAGGACTTCTACTCTATCTAATGGAGTGTTTAGTCGGCATTATTTCCATTCTCACTTTACTCCTTTTTTCAATCATACCTAAGACTTCTACTCTATCTAGTGGAGTGTTCCTGGGTAGATCCCTTTGGTTCTGGCTAGATCATGGAACAAAGATACCTAACCTTAACCGCTTTATAACTCCTTGAGAAACAACAGTTGGCCGGTCTTTGGGTATTGCCATGAAGATCCATAAAACCTTTTGATAAAAATCAGTCAGCGTGTCTGAGAAATCATTTAAGACACATTGAGAGTTTCCAGAGTTACCAAAAAGCTCCCCTACACATATGCACCATATTATGAAAGAGTTTTGCACATGCGAAGTTTGGGAACGCACTTATAGATTGAATATCGTATCCATATTAAGCTTTATTGGTCACTTTTTAATCACTATTCTCCACCTTAAAAATTGCATATGTAGTGACAATTTTTTAAATATTAGTGAATTAAAATCAAGTTAATGTCCAGTAATTTACATGAGTCTAACTAAGTCTTGGGAGAACAGGAGAGCATGCAGAATTAATCTTATTATTATACTCCCCCTCAATAGTAGATTGGAGTGCCAACTTAGAGTGAGAGTTTGTTGAGCACACAATTTTGAAAGAATTTGATTTTTTTTGAAAATACTTTAAAAATTGTGCTCTACAGGAAAAGTAGAGAGATAATTCATATTTCCATCATTTATTCTTAGTGCTTCTCTTGAGCATTCAAAACTTTGAATGTTTATGTGACATTGCTCAATACCGAGAAGATATGAACTTCCCGTTGTGTAGGATAAATGGACATAAATGAACATTTTCCTTTCTTTGAAGACCGAGTCCTAAGCTGACATTTACTTAGAAGTCTAGAGAAAAAGTGAAGGATATGTTTATGAAATCATTTAAAACTATCGCTCTGATACTTCCATATATGCACCCATGTTAAATATAATCAATATTTCTAGGTGCGCAAAGAGTTATCGATTGTCGAGAGACCATGTCCAGAGAAGATATTTTGGTCATTTTGAAAAATTTTCTAAATTTTGTATTTTTGCTATTTATAGGTTTTATATTTTATATTTTGTTTCTGATAGAAAATATTTATAATCAAAATAACGAGAAAGATCCAAAATTTTTACATGTCCGTAGATTCCCATCAACATGATAGTTATGCTAAAGTTGAAGTAGAATGAATTGAATCTTGTTTGTTGTTGAGATTTTATCGGATGCATCATGCATAGTAACAACATAAAAACAATGAACAACTTGAATTCGTCCTTTGAATAATTCGTAAACAAATGACCGAATAGAATTATCTAACTCCTATCTTTGACGTCGTGACTATTTCATATCTGATGAAGTGACATTAGGAGAGCAGTGTTGAACACAGAATTTAGAAAGATTTTGAAAATCCTTTTGGAAAAATACTTTGAAAAATTATATCACTGTTTTGAAAACAAGAAGATTATTACCTTCTTTTAAGGTAAAAGCGCACTGAAGCGTACACTCCTTTTTTTTTGAGGACCGGTGTTTTTGGGGGAGGGGGGGGGGGGGGTTACGTACTAAAATATACATAAGCCATCACTGAAATCTCATCAAATGCCACATTCATTGTCTTCATGATGTTCTTTGTCCATCGGTTTATACTCGGAAAGCAATGGAATTAGCAGAATATCAAGCCAATTTTGACAACCTGTCATAGAGAAAGTTGAACATGGAAACCGTTTGCAGATAGGTTCCTGAGGGGTTTAGCAGTAGCAATCATTATCACCTTTAGAGCAGTCAGATTGACACACAGATTCATTGGTTGCAATTATTTTCCCTTAAGGTCAAAAATTCTTCCAGTTGGTGACCACCTAAGGCAAGATCTAGTTGACCAGGGCTTAGTGAAGCAAGTCTTCTTTGGACTTACCTTTTTAGGTTTCCTGACTTTTGCTTATGTTTCTTGTGATTTTCCAACATTTGAAACATTAGCACTTTGGGTGTCTTTGTAGATTCAAGCCATTCACATATTGAAGTACACATTAATCATGATTAGCGGTAATTAGACATTGCTTACATGTAGCACAAATAACCTCAGATTTTTCATTATTGCAAGCTTAATGTTGTTACATTCAGATGACGTATGGTCCGGATAGTTAGAAGACTGTAAACTCCTATGGTTTTCTTCTATTTTCTCTAACTTATTTGAGAGGCAACTACTCTTAGACTTTATAAGGGACCTTATCACTCTTAAGGGGTTGTTCCAAAAGGCTGTGGTCTCTGTCCTAGTAGTGCTTTTAATCGTCTTTAGAGGATAAACCATTTTGTTTAGGATTCACATCGTTTCTTAGTGATGACATGAGGTTTTTTGAAACAGTGATCGTTTTGTCCTAACGCTTGCTTTTACATGTTTGTTAGGCACAAAGTTGTCTACCCTAGAAGCTTTAAAAGGATTAATCCTAAAGATTCGTGGAGCAATCACTCTTTCATTGTTCACAATAGTTGATTCTCGAGAGGAAGGTAAAAATAGATTAAATTTGATATCCAAAGAATACATGGAAGCTAAAAATAAGGAAATTGGACTAGAAAATAAGCTAGGAACAGGACTTTAAAAATGACAGACTGACTAACATTTTTGGTTTTTTAAAAATTAATGACACTTTTGCAACTTAAGAACAAGACTCAATAAGCTAAGAAAAAGTTTAAAAGCTAAAAACACATTAAGAGATTGACTTAATAAGCTAATACAAACTAAAATTAAGCTAGATTTAACATAAAATAAGCTAGAAATAAGGACTTGAAAAAGTGACAGACTACTATTTTTTTTTTGGCTTTTTGGATTTTAAAGGACAAATAAGCTACTGCAGACCTAATTTTAAGCTACTAAATGATGACTAAATATAAAAATAAGCTTAAACAGATTAATCTTATACCCTAGTGAGCTTATGTTATCAATTTCAGATCTTAAAACAAGCTTAATCTAATCTAAATTTGTTAATGAAATCGGGACTTTTAACTTGTGAAAATAAGATTTAAGAAACTATGACAGATTTGACTAAAAACTTTATTGACAAATGCACACTTAACCAAACGTAATTATACTACATAATGGACTCAAAACTAACATGAAATTGACACAAAATAGCACCTAATTAAGATCTAATCAAATAAGCTAAATTATAAGGCAAGAAACCCACAGATTCAAACCCTTCATAGATTAAACCTTAACTTTGATTTTTAAACTTAAACCACTTATTAAAACTGACTTATAAGCTTAGTTTGAGCTTATCAAACTTGGCTTAAAGGTCACAAGGCAAACTAACAGTACTAATACTGCTTGTGCCAAACACCCCTTAATAAGTTTGAAAAACATATTTAAGCTTAAATAGTTTAAAATAAGTTGTAAAAACTTAAAACAGATTAAGATCTAAGTCTATGGAGAACTTTTAAGCAAAATTTAACCACAAATAAACACTAATCAATAAGCTAGAATAATAAGCATATTTTTGGTTTTTTAGACAGTTTTAAGCAAAAACTTAAACTAATTGAATCTAAACTATAAGCAAACAATTCTAAGCATTAATAAGACTAAATAAACAATAATAAGCAATTATAAGCAACAATAAGCAGAAATTAAGCTAAACAAGAAATAAAGCTAAAAATGGAAAATAGAGTGTATACCTTGATCCTAGCTCAAACAAGGATCTAAAACTGCTCTTAAAGCTATTCTACAAGCTCCAGCTTATCAGAGATAAGCTGGTACTGTCCATAAGCCCTTCCCTTTTTGGCTTATCATCTAAATTAAAAGCTAAGGTACAAGGAAATGTCTGAATTTTTAAGAAAAGAAAAAGAAAAAAAAATGTTTTTTTTATCTAATCCTAAATATAATTAGACTAGGATTCTATTTAATTAGATTTATATAAAACCCTAGCTCATATATTTTCTTCCCCTTCTCTCTTTGAGCCGTACGAAACCCTCCTCCCCTAAGAACATGGAAGACCAAATTTTGATTCAAGAAATTATGAGCTAGATCGTGTTAGGATCAAGAAGGACCGCTAGGTAAGGATTCTACTCTTGTTAATTCTTTATAAATCATGTAACAAATAATATGATGGATCATTAGGGTTTAAAACTTCTGTAATTAATGATGTTTTAATCATGCTAATGCGTTTAGGTTTTGATTAGGATCATGTTCATGCAAACGGTAGGGTTAGATTCACGTTAATTCATGATTTAGGGTTTGGCAGATTTTTGGGCCGTGTTCATCGAATGATATCTTGATGTTAAAAACGTGTTTTGAGGTGTTTCCGGTACCTAAACTGTAGTTCAGAGAGTCTACTTTTCAAAAAGTCCAGCCTCGAACGATTTTGAGTTTTAGAAGTTGGTCTAATGGTCGTTGCAAGAAAGGTTGTTAAAACAGTAAATACGGGTCAGATTTAAGTCAGAATTAGAGAGGTAAAACCCCTATTTAAAAATTCGAATTAAGGTTAGCCAAATCATAGAAGTCAAGTTCTATATGTCTATTAACTTAACTATGAAAATTAGCCTCACATTAGTTTCCTAAGTATGGTTAGCAAGGTCAAACATTTTAGTGCGCGTTCAGTTCTGAATCTGGGTACTTTTAAATTAGGAATTTATTTGAGGTACTTGTAAATGTGATATGCTTTTGGGGAAAATGAGGTAGTTAGTAAACACCTAAGTGAACATAGGTGATTTATGTGAGAATTTATTTGGTTCAATAGGTAAGGGTTGGAAGCAAGATAAGTGACACTAAAATTCTACTTTTTCAGGTAAAATGTAGGTCACTAGAATTATGAGTAACGAAGTGGTTAAAGTTGGGCATGGTGTCGGGGTGACCTATAGGGGTAATTAAACACCATAGAAATCCATCATATGATTGTTACATGGGCATAAGCATTTGTGTTAGTCGTGTGTAACACGTTTATATTCTATTGTGTAGCTTTGTGTAAGGTATTTGGAAGCTGCTTGAGCATCGGTGAGTTTCATAGTCTCTCTTTTTACATTGCTTTTAAATTGGGATGGAAATGATGCAAATGGATTTGAAATATTGTATTTACTGTGATTATGTGTCTTTTTTGAAAGTGTATGGACCTTACTTGGCTATTGTATGTTACGTGCTAAATGCTTATGTGTATTGGGATCGGGGGTAACGTTCCTACCCATTTGTTGTGAAATTGGATCGGGGGTAACGTTCCTACCCATGTGAAGTAATGGTTTTAATGGACCGGGGGTAACGTTCATACCCAAGTGTTGATACTTGTTGGATCGAGGGACACGTTCCGTTCCCATGCTCGTTATGGTTACATATACATGTTAGCTTGTATGATAGTATAGTAATTGTCCTGCCATGTTTGCATTAATCACAGTAATTGTTTATAAGCTTTGATTTTCGTGTCTTAAACCTATGACTCTCACCAACCTTTGTGTTGACGTTTTAAGCATCATTTTCAGGTAATCATCTTGAGGATGTTGAAGTTGTTAACGAGAAGGGATCATCATCACAACCCTAGGTTGTCTATATAGGAGAACTTAATATGCATGAAATAAACAAAACATAGACACAAAGTGTCATGAAAATACCCAAAACAAATCGATAAATTCAAAGGCGTCTTATATTGAAGAAAAGGAGGTTCTCGCCAATATAGAAACATTCAACACCTAAGCAATTCAATAACCAAACATTTAATCATCCAAACAATGCAAAACATAAACTAAGGGAGAAACTCCGCAATGCAATCTAAGGTCTCTCTCTAGCCACTTCTCTTTATTTTATTTCCATGATGCTCACCTGAAAATGATGTTTAAACGTCAACATAATGTTGGTGAGAGTCATAGGTTTAAGACATGCTAATAACTCGCTTTGAAAATCACTATGATAAGTAAAACATAACATAGCAGGACGTACAACAACTATCATATAAGCTAACATGCAATCACATCAAAACCATGTGAGACGGGTCGCTCAACATCACAAACAAGGGAACGGAACGTGTCCCACGATCCACAAACAAGGGAACGGAACGTGTCCTATGATCCACAAAAATGAGATGATCACGCTCACTATCAACAATCCATAGCAATGAGATGGTCACGCTCACTACTAACAATCCACAGCAATGAGACGGTCACGCTCACTACTAACAATCCACAACAATAAGACGGTCACGCTCACTACTAACAATCCACTAATGCCTTAAGACGGTCATGCTCAAACACAACAATCCATAACACATTAGCAAGTAGCACATAACATACAATAGTCTCGTATAGCCCATGTCTCACTTAAAACACATTATCACAGTAAGTAAAACATTCAATACTTATAGCATCATTTTCACCCTAAGAAAACATAAGAAAAATGGGCTATGAAACTCACCTGATGCTTTGAAGCTTCCCAACACTGCAAAATTCTAAAAATCAAACAAACTCGTGTTACATGCGACCAAACCATTGCTTTTGCCCTTTGTAAATCATATGATGGATGTATAAGGTGTTTAATTACCCTCATGGGTCACCACGACACCATGCCCAACCTTAACCAACATGTTTACACACTTTTCCAAAGTCTTACAATTTACCCGAAAACGCAAAATTTTAACCTCACTTTACCATTTTCTAAACCATACCTACTGAGCTTTATAAATTTTACCAACATCACAGGTCAATACACTGAGTTTTCTAACTCCATGATTGTTTTCACTAATTTTTTCACACTTAGTTGCCCAATTAAAATCATACTTTTTAACTACTCCAGTTTTGGATCTGATCGCCACATTAAAAAGTTTGGGAATAAAAAACCATACTTAGGCTCCAAATTCAGAAGCTCTCCTTTGGGGGGATTTTTAATATACAATAGACTAAATCCTGTAGGTTGGAAGATAATCCTAATTCAATTTTAAGTGGGGGGTTTTTTACCTCGTAATCTGACCCTAAATCTGACCCGATTTACTGCTTTGACCACTTTTCTCGTTACAAAACATTTGACATGACTTTCCGACCTTAAAAACTGTTCGAGGCGGATGTATGGAAACTAGATCTTGAGCTACACATAGACACTGGAAACTTAACAAAGCCTATTCCATCATTATATATCAGCCAAACAAAACCACAGCCATAAATTTCTGCCCTCTAATCAGTAAGAGTGTCACAGTTTGCTCACGCTGATGAGATCCCTAAGCTTGACACCCCATATGATCCTAATTGAACCCTAATTATTCGCAATACGATTAAACCAATTCAAAAATTTTAATTTACAGATTTTATAAACCATATTCATCATAATAAGTTTACATGATTAAAGATTGATAATAACAAAAGATTAATTTAAAAACATACCTAAACCTTGATTCTCTAACAGAACAAAAACCCTTAATTTAGTTTTTCTTCTTTTCTTTCTTGTGGTCGACCGAACTTCAATTAGGGAGGAGGAAATTTATTTTTGGGTTCTTTGATTTCTATATATATAGTGTAGATTAATTCTAATTGAGTTGTAGTAGGATTGGCTTTGTTTTTTTCTTTTTTTCCCTTTTCCTAGCCAGCCTTACACCCCATTTATATATAAGATTTTATATTTATCTATATATTTAATATAATTTTTTATTTTATTAATTACATATTTACTAACATTACTCTAAATTTTTATAAAAATCTAAAGCTTATTTGCGCATACCTTTTTGCGTAAACGCAATTTACTAGACTTTTAAAATAAACTACTTTTCATTTTCATTAAACCTAACTTTTCAAAAATAGAAATTTATATTTCTTTCTTATTCTAACTATTAAAACCCATAAAATTCTTATATTACTATCACATAATTACATATACGTAATAATACATACACGATAAATCACGAAAACATTTAAATCCCAAAAATTATTTCCTTGTCAACAAAAGTGAACGAAAGGAATTCAACCAAATTCTCCACCATTCCAATCTCATTGAGATGATCACACTCAATAGATTGATTACCAATTCCCACATAAACACATTTAAACACACATGAACTCTATAATCAACTACCCTATACCTTGCAACAGATACATAAGTCAACACTAATAGTTTGACTAACCTGCTCAAGTCTTGGTTGTCACAGTATCCCCTCCTTTAGGAAATCTCGTCCCGAGATTTAACTTGCCGACATCCATAGCCTCGCCCAACAAATAACTGAGGATACTTTGACTTCATATAATCTTCGCACTCCCAAGTGAACTCAGGACCACGCTTAGAATTCCAACGAACTTTTACAAGTATATTACTGTTAATAATTTTGCCTGCCCACAAAAGGGTACGCATAGCAGCATAACCGCATAAGCGCTCCGAACGAAAATAAACATCCAACTACCTGAACCGCCCATCATCGGTGGAGACTCGTCAAAAACCTTAAGTTGCGTAACAACGTCATTTACAACCTGTCTCGCAACTCATCAATCAAGAATGTCTTTTAATACCAAGTTATAATTCGTTATAAAGCCACAACGATTTTGGAAGAATCGGCTCGACTTTGAGCTTATTCATAAAATAACTTTAACCAAAATCACACAAACACATCTAAGGGCAGACTAAGGTCTACAAGAAACCTTACGTACCCAACTTTAACTAAAAACTCCTAATGATCCCTTGCTCAACGAACAAGTGTGGATACATCAGTTTACCTGAAGTCCTAAAGACCTCGCTTCGAGCCCAAATGGACCTTAACTACCACCATTCTGTCTTTCATTTTTAAGCTCCTTAACTTAACGGTCACTAATCCTTACTACAGGTCCTCAAACATACGAAGAGTTTTGTCAACCTTAATCTCTTCCAATGGCACATGCAAACTAGTATCCGCCAAACATTTATTTAGGTTTGACACATGAAACGTTTCATGTACTCCCCTCAATTCTCCAAGCAATCTCAACCGATAGACTACAGGACCAATCCTTTCAAGGATCATACCTCGGTACTAACTTACCTTTCGAACTACGCCCTTCCATGACGTCACCTTTAACAATTCACGATTTCCAACCTCAAACTCCAATGGTTTGCGACTATTATTAGCATAACTCTTTTGACGGTCTCTCGCCGCTTTAAACTTCTCTTTTATCAACACCACTTTATCAGTCTTTCGTCATCTTGGAACCCAATTCAGGTCCAATCAAACTACTTTCCCCAACCTCAACCCATAAAACAGGCGACCTACACTTCCTTCCATATAATGCTTCAAACGGAGCACATCTTATGCTCGAACGATAGCTATTGTTGTATGAAAATTCAGCCAATGGTAGATGAACATCCCATCTACCACCAAAATCAATCACACATGCCCTAAGCATATCCTCTAAATTCTGACTCATATGTTCACTTTATCCATCCGCCTAAGGATGCTAAGCAGCACTCAAATCCAATCGCGTCTCAAACACTTTTTGTAACGTCTGCCAAAACCACGAGGTAAATCATCCATCTCAATCTGAGTTGATTTTCACCAGAATTCCAATCCTTGCTATTATCTCATCAATATAAATCCTTGCCAACTTCACATCTTAAAATCTTCTTGTATAGCTAGAAGATGAGCCAACTTGGTCAGTCTATCGACCATCACCCAAATCACATCATACTCACTACTTTGACCTTGGAAATTTACTGATAAAATCCATGGTGATTCTATCTCATTTTTACTCAAGTATTGCAGCAAGCCAAACGTCATTGACATCACAGCTTTCACCACTTAAACAAATCCAACAATTGCTAACATAGGTAACTATATCCTTTTCTACACGTGGCTACCAATACATGTCTCCAAGGTTATAGTACATCTTATCCACTCCCGGATGTACCAAGTACCTTGATGCATGAGCCTCATCCATTAATGGTAGCGAATTTCGTACTCATACTTACTATACAATTTAATCCATAAGGTACTAACCATCATCTGCCCTTTTTTCCATTTGTTGATCCAGGTCACGCAGCATTTTTGCTGGTGCGTTCTCTACCTTGGACGTCTCACTTGAAGTAGCCAATATCTAGTCCTTAACACTTGACTGGATAGTCATGGACATTACTCTTACTCGTCTTAGTTTCACTCTCCCTTTCTACTCAACGCATCCACCACTACATTCAATTTATCGAAGCGTCACACAAATCATTATTCAAAGTCTGGAAAGCCTCTTTTCGTTATGCGCCTCACTCATACTTCTGATCCCTCTCAGTTAGGGAAGTAATGGGTTTAACAATCTTAGAAAAGTTTGCAATGAAACGTAGGTAGGTAACCCGCCAATCCTAAGAATAATCATATCTCGGATGGTGTCGTAGGTACTTCCTAATTCTTCACTGCCTCACACTAGTAACCTTAGCATACAACTTCTCCTTCCTCGGTAATTCCAACTCTAACTTCAAATGAACTCCATGCTCCTCTTCTTAACAAACAACACTGGTGCATCCCCGCGGAAAATGACTAGGTCATATGAAACCCTTGTCTTGCAACTATTGAAGTTGTTCAGACAATTCTAGCATTTCCAAGGGTGCTAGACGATATGGAGACTTCGCAACTGACGTCGCTCCATGAACCAAATCTAAGCGGAACTCAACCT
>BQNB010081121.1:0-29721 GCA_026074375.1 Tanacetum coccineum
TTGGTGTAAAAGATCAAAACTCTCTCCCTTTTTCTACTTTGAAGCCCACGGCTCAAAACACTCTTCCCACTCAATCCATACAAATTTTTCTACCACTTATACAAGCATACACACAACATATCTAAGACCTACTAAGATGGTTTGAAGGTTAGGTTAAGTATTTTCAAGTGTTGAAGCAAAGAAAGTGAAATTAGGGTTTCTTGAGAAATTAAGGTTTCTAATCTTGCAAGCTTGGTTTAAAAATCTAAACAAGGGTTTAGATTATATTTCTCATCATCATTTATCACCTTAAGGTTGCCTTCGGATTCCTTCGTAACACATTTTCTATTGTGAATACTTGTTGATTACCATTCCTGATAAACCTATGAATTCACTCAACAAATTTTGTTGACGTATTAGCATGTTTTAATCTCAGGTGCTGAGGTATAAGCTTAGATAAGAGCCGTGACGGATATCTATTAGAGGGATTCTGATTTCTTAAATTCAATGAAACTTTTGTCTTATAAAAATCTGAATGTCTTTTTAACAAAACTATGGGACCTAACGTGAAAACTCTGATCTTTTGTAATGACATTGAATGAAACTTATTTTTAACGTCCATTTAAGGTCGTTTTCTATATCTTGATTTTTGTACTTTGACGTAGCACCCCATTGTTACCTTTTCGCTGTGACCTGATTTTAAGGGTGTTACAATAACTAATGATCTAACTCGGAGTGGTTTGATTCGTTCCTTCTGGCTTAAGGCCCTTCTGGCTTAAGGCATCTGCTACGACATTTGCCAAAATTCGTAGGATGTCATCTACCTTTAGTGCCTTGCTTGATGTTGCACCATCCACTTTAGACACTTGTTATGCGGTATAACTTAACGATGGAAGAATTTCAGAAACCAATGTTATCCTTAGAGGTTGTACTTTAGGATTATAAGGTCATTCGTTCGACATTGATCTAATGCCCATAGAACTTGGTAGTTTCGACGTATTCATCGGTATTGATTGGTTGGCAAAGTACCACGCAGTGATCGTCTGTGACCAGAAGATCATTCGTATCCCTTATGGAGACGAGGTGTTAATAATCCGAGGTGATGATTGTGACAATGGAAGTAAGTCAAAGCTGAGTATCATATCGTATACGAAGACCCAGAATTATATACATAAAGTATGTCAAGTTTATCTAGCGCAAGTTACATCTAAGAAGACTGATGACAAGTCGGAGGAGAAGCGACTTGAGGATGTGCCGATTGTACGAGAATTTCCAGAAGTCTTTCCAGAAGACTTGCTTGGACTACCACCTGCTCAACAAGTTTAATTTCAAATAAATTTAGTCCATGGTGTTGCACCTATAGCACGAGCCCCGTATCGATTAGCACCAGCCGAAATGCAAGAGTTATCCACTCAGTTGTAAGAACTTTCTGACAAGGAATTTATAAGACCCAGTTCCTCACCCTAGGGAGCTCTAATTTTGTTTGTTAAAAAGAAATATGGATATTTTCATATGTGTATAGACTAGCGTGAACTAAACAAACTTACTGTGAAGAACCGATACCCACTTCCGAGAATCGATGATTTGTTTGAGCAACTTCAAGGGTCAAGAGTTTACTCTAAGATCGACTTGAGATCTAGTTATCACCAACTCAGGGTTCATGAGGAAGACATCCCAAAGACAGCATTTAGGACTCACTATGGTTACTACGAGTTTGAAGTGATGCCATTTGGTTTGACTAACGCACCAGCAGTATTCATGGATTTAATAAATCGGGTATGCAAATCGTACCTGAATAGATTCATGATCGTGTTCATCGACGATATTCTGATCTAATCCAAGAGCATAAAAGAACATGAAGGGCACCTTAAGTTAATTTTGAGGTTACTTAAGAAGGAGGAATTGTACGCCAAGTTTTCAAAGTACGATTTTTGGCTTTTAAAGGTACAATTTCTCGGTCACGTGATTGATAGTGAGGACATTCACGTTGATCCCAGTAAGATTGAGTCAATCAAGGATTGGGCGTCACCTAAGACACCAACCGAGACTCGTCAATTTTTAGGCTTGGCCAGTTACTATCGACGATTCATCAAAGGTTTCTCAAAGATCGCTAGGCCTATGACAAAATTAACTCAGAAAAACATGAAGTTTGATTGAGGAGAAAAGGTAGAAGCTGCATTTCAGCTGTTGAAACAAAAATTATGTAGTGCGCCGATTTTGGCCTTGCCCAAGGGAAGTGAGGACTTTGTGGTATATTGCGATGCTTCGCATAAAGGGTTGGACGTGGCTTTGATGCAAAAAGAGAAAGTCATAGCTTATGCATCCCGCCAACTCAAGGTCCATGAGAAGAACTATACCATACACGACCTAGAACTGGCATAGTAGTGTTTGCCTTAAAGATGTGTAGACACTATCTGTATGGCATAAAGTGTGTCGTGTTCATTATTCACAAGAGTTTGCAACATATTCTAGATCAGAAGGAGTTGAACATGAGACAACGACGGTGGTTAGAATTGTTGAGTGATTACGACTGTGAGACTCGATACCACCCAGGAAAGGCGAACGTGGTGGCTGATGCACTAAGTTGAAAGGAAAGGATTAAGCCACTGCGAGTTTGAGCCTTAGTTATGACTATTGACTTGAATCTTCCTAAACAGATTCTGAGTGCTCAATCGGAAGCCATAAAAGAAGAGAACTTCGTAACTGAAGACCTGCATGGTATGATTAATAAGCTTGAACCTCGTGCTGATGGAACGTTATGTTTGAATAACCAGAGTTGGATTCCGTGTTTTGGTGACTTGGGGGATTTGATTATGCACGATTCTTATAAGTCAAAGTATTATATCCATCCTGGATCGGATAAGATGTACCAAGACCTGAAGAAGTTGTATTGGTGGCCCAACATGAAAGCAAAAATTGCCACCTATGTCAGCAAGTGTTTGACGTGTGACAAGGTTAAGGCGGAATATCAAAAGCCGTCTAGTTTGTTGGTTTAATCAGAAATCCCATAATGGAAATGGGAGAATATAATAATGGATTTCGTGACTAAATTACCAAAGACGGCAACTGGTCAGGACACAATTTGGGTAATCGTCGATCGCCTGACCAAGTCTGCTCATTTCTTACCCATGAGAAAAAATGACTCATTAGAGAAGTTGACAAGACAATACTTAAAGGAAGTATTCTCAAGGCATGGAGTGCCAGGTTCGATCATCTCTGACCATGACAGGAGATTCGCTTCACATTTTTTGCGGTCTCTTCATAAAGCATTAGGTACTCGATTGGATATGAGTATAGCTTACCACTCGCAAACTGATGGTCAAGTGAGAGGACCATTCAAACATTGGAAGACATGTTGCGTGCCTGTGTACTCGACTTTGGAAAAGGTTGGGATAAACATTTACCGTTGGTGGAATTCTCATATAACAACAGTTACCATACCACCATTAAGGTCACACCGTTTGAGGCATTATATGGGCGTAAGTGTCGATCACCTATTTATTATGTTGAAGTTGGAGATAGTCAGCTCACTGGCCTAGAGATCATCCACGAGACAACTGAGAAGATTATACAAATCAAGAGCCGTATTCAAGCTACTGGTGATAGTCAAAAGAGCTATGTCGATGTAAGATGAGAACCCCTTGAGTTTCAAGTGGGGGATAAGGTCATGTTGAAATTATCACCATGGAAAGAAGTGATACATTTTGTTAAACGGGGAAAGCTTAACCCTTGTTATATTGGACTTTTTAAGATTATCGCCAAAGTTGGAATAGTTGCCTATCGACTTAAACTCCCGGAGCAGTTGAGCAGAGTTTACAGTACTTTTCACGTCTCTAACTTGAAGAAATTCATATCCAACGAAACTCTTGCTATACCGTTGTATGAAATCCAAATCGATGACAAGCTCCAATTTATTAAAGAACCTATCAAAATCATAGACCATGAGGTCAAGTATTTGAAACAAAGTCGCATTCTGATTGTTAAGGTACGTTGGAACTCAAGAAGAGGTCTTGAGTTTACCTAGGAACGTGAAGATCAAATGCAGAAGAAATATCCGCACCTTTTTGCTAATCATGTATCTGTGTTGAATGCTACATCTTAAAGCTTTGAGGACAAAGCTATTCTAATGGGGAAAGGATGTGACACCCCGTAAATTTCAGGTCAATATTTTTACCTATTCCGTTCAATGTTTTAACTTTTAAAAGTTACGTATTAATTTACGTTAATCTGGGAAGTTGCCCCGTGTAAAAACTAAAAATCATTATCGGAATTGTTCCAACGTTGTTCTGAGCTTAGTTTATGTGAATTATGATTTATAAAGTCATTATATGCCAATTCGTAGTTTACAAATACTTACGTTTGTGATTTTTATATTTTTGGCGTTTATGTCAAACAAAACCTTGGAAACCTACCACCTTTGCAAGTAAACTTAAGATAACATATTACAAGCCTCCTTGTACAAAATTCAAGTTTCATGTCCACTTTTAGCCCTCCAATTTTTGGTGCAAGCAAGCAAAAGAAAAAGAAAATAAATTTTGAAATTTAAACAACATCACATGCATGCAAGACATAGAAAGTGACATGTTTGTTTTGTTCTTCACTACAATCTAACTCTCTTTACACCATAATCCTTACAAGTTGGACCACCACTAGTGAGTCTTTTGAGCCAAACTTGGAGCCAAAGAAAATCATGTGGCTCCCCCTTTTCTTTAGCTAAACCGATCGGACCACAAAGATAAAAAGGGAGGGCTCAAGCCACTTGGTTTGAGTCATGGTTCTCTTAAACCTTAAGCCACTTCCTATATAAATCCCTTGATAGAAATTTAGATCATTTAATTCTCACTTGGCCTTACAAAATTTTCTCTTCTCCTCTATTTTCCTTTGGTGGTCTCGACAACAAACACACACACAAAAACAATTCATACCTTTGATTTCTAGCAAGATTCACACACTCCAAACTCATTTCAAACAAGATCTAAGGTGTTTGGGTTTCTTTAATTTAAGGTTTATTTTAAGAGGTTATAAGTTAGGGTTTGGTTTTTATACTTGGGTTTTCAAGATCTTTATTTCATCTTTCAAGTCTTTATGTTTCCATCTTGTTCTTCATCTTTGTAAGTAAACCCTAACCTTCTTCTTTTGATTTCTTTATGTTCTTGCATTTCTATTAAAGATCTATACATCCATATGTTTGTGTTATGATTTTCAAAGCTTATAAAGTAAGTTTTTATAAATAATAAAGATGTTGGTATTTTTATGTACTCATATTGTAGTCTTGGTGAGATTGAGTGTTCTTGTAGGTTGTAACAAAGATGGTGATGGGATTAGGATAGATTAAGAGTGGATTTTGTTGGTTGGTTTAGTAGTAAATGGGTTTAGGATAGTATAGGCACTATTGTGAAGTTTGGTTGGATTTTTGGAGGCGTTTTCGAAAATGGTGCTTGCAGACCCGAAATTGTTTCGAGGTTTTCGACCACTTAAAAATATTTTCATTAGATGAGAAGGTAGTTTTTGAAGAGCTTGTTTCAAATAGATAAGTTCTCGAACACTAAAAACGGACTTAAAACAGCCGAGTTATGACAAAATGAAACTTGAAACATTTTTCGGCAAATAATTAAATAGGGTGCTGATTGAAATATGAAAATGGGTTTTCGGACACTTTCGTGATGTTTTAAGCTTTTAAAATATTGGCGAAACAAGTAATAGCGTTAGTATATTAAGTAGGAACTTTTAAAAATGTCACGAACTTAATATCAGATTTCTAAAACGGGAAACTTCTAAAAATGGAAACTTTTGGTATTTATTAGCGAGACGGACTTAGAAAGCAGGCGTTTAGGTTTCACTAATGCGTTTAGGGCAAATAGAATCTTCGTATATTAGGGGACGATATTAACGTCCCGACACTTATAACTTTCTTAAAATAGAAACTTTCTAAAAATAGTAAATTTCCTAAAATAGAAACTTGTCGTAAAACATATCGTAACGTAACTATAAACCATATACTTTCTTAATGTCACGTTTTACTATATAAACTAAAGCACAAACACTTATGGATGTCTATTTTCATTAAGCGTCATATTCGATGTTTCGTATTTATTTCTCGTTTCTGAAACACGTCTTTTAATTAGGTCACGGTTAGAGTCATTCGACATCGTTATTATCTCCGTTGAATTATTTGTTCACTATTTTCTCAAGGTGAGTTCATAGCCCTACTTTTACTAGTTTTGAACAAATGATATATACCATTGGGGTGAGAGATATTGCTTGATTTTATAAATGAACACAAGTACTATACGTGAGATTTTCCCCAATTTATGTGTTGCCTAAGTAGCGTTAGACCACTACTGCCCAAATTATCATGAATCGTTAATTATCTTTAACTGACTGGCTGGTTAAGTAAGCGTGAGTGACTAAATAGATTTATTGGGACTAATAATCCCAATCCGGGTTTGGTAAATTCTTACTGGTCAGGTACAACAGATTGTACAAGCCAACGGATGTATATCACCCTTAAAACTAGATTTGGTGTCTTAGTCAGACACCTACAAGGGCAACATTATTTGGCAATGTAGATACTACCTCCCCATTAGCTTCGGTGTCATGAGATTAGTGCAACATAAATGCCTCTTTATGTGAAGTTGTATCTCCTATGACTGTCACATACGTTTTGAACCTTGTGGTCCATACAGATAATATTTGAATTAAACTTATGAATTCACCAACTTTATGTTGACGTTTTAAGCATGTTTTTCTTAGGTGCTTAGCTTGGATGTCGTTGCTTGATTTATGTGAAGTCTATTTTCCCGAACCGGTCTTTAAGAATTTATCTATGTTTTTAAATACCGTTGTTGAAACTCATTTAAGCTTCTGCATTTTAACTCTTGAATCATTTGAAATGTAAAGCTTATTAATATTTTAAATTAATGCAATGGTGTTTATTTTCAAAACGTACCCTTAGAGGTCGTTCTTTATGCTTGGTACTTGAGATAATCATGAACGTCACACCTCCGGACGCTTATTCTGACGGGACCCTATTTAGGGGTGTGACATACAGAGCATGGGTTGAGTTCAGAAATAACTTAGAGCCCAGGTGGGACTCAGATACGAGTGAGGGGTCCGAAAATAGTAGGAGCTTCGAGGATAGTGGAAGATCAGATGAAGAATACTCTAAAGATGGAGCATCCTGCAAGGAGGGAGGCTCCGAGACTTCACATGTACGAAGATCCACCAGAGAGTCCAGGGCTCTGGTAAGGTATTCTCCATCAGCAAACTATTTGCTATTGACAGAGAACGGTGAACCAGAGTCTTCTTCAGAAGCCTTGAGTAGCAAAGAATCCATACAATTGAAGAAGGCTATTATTGAAGAGATGGTTTTACTTGAAAAGAACCAGATGTGTTCCTTAGTCAGATTACCAGTAGAAAAGAAGGCATCACAAAGCTTGTGGATGTTTAGGGGAGCAGGATGGCAGCAAAAGGTACAAGGCTCGATTGGTGGTTAAAGGTTTCCAACAGAAACAGGGGGTAGACTACAATGAGATCTTCTCTCTAGTTGTGAAGATGACTGCAATCAGGTTAGTCTTGAGTATTGTAGCCGCATAGGACTTGTATCTAGAGCAATTAGATGTCAAAACAGCCTTCTTACATGGTGACCTTGATGAAGACATCTACATGACACAACCAGAGGGTGTTCAGTCAGCTGGGAAAGAAGAAAACCTAGTGTACAAGTTAAAGAAAAGTCTGTACGGATTAAAGCAAGCATCGAGATAATAGTACTTGAAATTTAACAGTTTTATACATATGGCAGGGTACAAGAGATGTGCTATGGACCATTGTTGCTACTTAATAAAAAGGTTGGTTCGTCCTCCACTATATTACTGTTTTAGGTTGATGACATGTTGGTCGCAGGCTCCGACATGGCAGAGTTCAACAAGCCTAAGTGGTTGTTTCCCATAGTGTTCGAGATAAAGGATAGATGCTCTGAGAAGTAGGTGCTTGGTTATGTTCTTACAGTTGGTGTAACAACAGTCGAGTGGGAGTCAGACTACAGAAGAGTATCACTATGTTAACTATAGAAGTCTATAGTTTATGGCAGTTACATAAGCGAGCAGATAGTTGATATGGTTGAAGAATTCTCTTAAGAAGTTAGACCAAGGTCAGGCAGAAAGTGTTTAATACTGTGACAAAGATACTAAGAGTTTGATTCATCTTGTGAAGAATATAAAGTTTTGCAGTTGGGTAAAGCTTGTTTGATTATTAATAAGTGAAGGGTCCTTATCTTTGTTGAAGATTCTTGGAACAAAGAGCCTTGTAGAGATGTTCACCAGGTTGGTGATGAAAGAGAAGTTGAAGCTTTGCGCAGCCTCAACTTGCCTCCTAGATAACTGATGAACGAAGGTTGGTGTCTTACCAGAGAGAGAAAGAGAGAGGTTGTTCCCAATTTAATGATGTTAGTTTAGGATACCTTGTATCGAAAGTCTCTTAGCCCTGCGTTTGGTTAGCGCAGCGTGTTCCGTATGTTCGATGGTATAGAAAGGTTAGAGCAGTAGCATTGTTGAAGGAAAGGTGGTTCAAAGTTTACAGAGATTACTTGAGACGGAGAGCAGTGAAGTGATCAGCCTCTAAGTGGAAGATTGTTAAGTTGTGAAGACTGATATAGGCCCCGATGTGTGTGGCGTAGGTGGCACAACCCCAAGTTAATCCAAATTCAACGATAGCTCAGGTAGAGCATATCACGTCGTTCAAATATAGTGGGATAGGTGGTCCATCAACTCTAGAACATGTTGCGTCCTGTATCGTTTGAGGGGAGGCCTATTGTAGTATTAGTTTTGAGGGGGAGGATTGTTGGGTGCAAATCCAATCCCACATCGGTAAGATAAGTAAACCGAAGATAGGTTTCACACTTATAAATACCCCTCTCATTGTAATTGTAAACTTGTATCTAGGTGTGTGTGTATTGTACCCCGTGCAGTTTAGTACGGGTCGTGCAGTTTAGCATGGGTCATGCAATTTAGCACGCTCGTGCAGTTTGGCATGTGCCTGAGCAGTTTAGCTTAGAGCTTAATAATATCTCTCTGGTTTGATCCCGTGGACTGCCATGACTATCATAGTCATGGATACCACGTTATATCCTGTGTCGATTATATTTCTCATTTATCTTTCGTAAGCCTTGTTTGTATTCTTTGTTTGTTCGAGCGGTGTGTGTAGAAGCTATATACCGTACAAAGGTTTGTACAGAGGTATGTACGGATGCGATATACCCTAACAGTTCATGTAATGAAAAACATGCACATTAAATTCTTGCTAGCGAAAATCTTGTCAAAACGTATTGCACTATACTACTATGCAAGACTTGCGAAACTTATGATATGTTAGAGGTTTGTTGTTGCATATGTGTATTTAACGTAATGTCGTAAGAAAAGAAAGACCAACAATGTTATTAAGTTGAGTAGTGAAGCTATCCAAGTGACTCGTTTCTAAGTAGCTAAGGAGAACCTCTGAGATGATGTTCATCAAATATGATGAAGCTAGTTTTCGACAATCCCCATGATATGATTCGAAGTTTGTGTCTTGTCGCTAACCATTTTGTATATTTTGATTATGAACCGAGCTACTTTTTGAAACTCGTCTATCTCCATAGCTAACAATGTGAAATTGTGAAATGAAGCATGTCAAGTCCAAAACCATTTATATACATATTCTAAGCTTTTGCTTGGCAATCATGACCATTAATTTTAATTAGTTATAACACGTATCATTAAATAACACGTCATAAAATATTCTTATTCCTCATCCCTAACTCGTTTTTCTCCTCAAGGAACATATTTGGAATAAGAATATTGTACCACCTATTATTTGGCGATACGGGTTATAACTAATAAAAATCAATGGTCATGATTGAAAGGTAAAGCTTGGAATATGTGTATAAATGGTTTTGGACTTGACATGCTTCACTTCGCAATTACACATTCTTAGCTATGGAGATAGACGAGATTCAAAATGTAGCTCGATTTCATAATCAAACTATACAAAATGGTTGGCAATAAAGACACAAACTCTATATCATATCATGAGCTCGTTGAGTACTAGCTTCATCATATTTGATGAACATCACCTCATAGATTCTCCCTAGCTACTTTAAAACAGCTTCACTACTCAACTTAATAACTATGTTAGTCATTCTTTTCTTACAACATTACGTTTAAATACACATATGCAACAACATACGCCTAACATATCGTAAGTTTTCCAGCAAGTCTTGCATAGCATGGATGGCTTGAGTTAAACTCCATGGTGTCCCTGTTACGGCGTTTAGCGAGGATGGTTTGAGTGCAATTGCTACCAAAATAGGTACTCCTTTAATGCTTGACTCTTATACGTCTGATATGCACATGCAATCATGGAGCAGGTCAAGCTATGCTAGAGCTATGATTGAGCTTTGAGCTGATTTAGAGTTGAAAGATAACATTGTGGTGGCTATGCCTAAAATTACTAGGGAGGGCTTCTTAGTGTTTGGTGAATTAAGTATGATAATTAAAAAGGGAATATTAATTAGTGATTTTCGGATTGCTTAGATTAGTGTTTTGATTATTAGAACGGGAAAAAGCCGTAAGAATAATTAGGCATTGATTTAGTAATTAATATCTTGATAAAAAATATTTTCAATAAAAACCAACGTTGTGAGAAGATAGTTATTTTGACGGATATTGGTTGATTAATAAGAACTTTAAATTCACACTTAAGGATCCAAACACCTCACATGACAAGCATATCCGTTTTATATATATCTTAGATCTATTTTCTTTGCTTATTATTATTTAGTATTAATTTAGTTTATTATTTTAATTAGTTTAAAAACCAAAACCAAAACATAAAGATAATCAAGCATCAAACGACAAGCATCAACGTAAATCTTAAATTCAATTCTCGTCGTGGATACGACATCTGGAAGATAGATTTTCACTTGTCCTCAAGTGAATATTTTATCCAACGGGAAATACTATATATATTACTACTCACTTAACAAGCATAATAAAACTACTCACTAATTATCATAACTAAACTAGCATAAACAAACATAATCGATTAAGCTAAATTATCAAAAAGATTTAAAAGACGAATATGATTGCTAAGTGACATGAAAAGATCTATAACCCTAGTACAAAAAGTGGTATTAGTCACACCAAAAATGTGTGACTATATACATATAGTCACACACGCGAAAAGTTTCATGTGTGACAAAAGGTCGCGCGGCCATAGGTCACCTACGGTCACGCATTCGAGTTAGTCACACATAAGGAAGCTTTAGTGTCTGTATCCACGTTTTTTGTGTGACTAAATAGGTACAATTTAGTGACCGTAAATAATGTACAACCAACAAAGCATGTTTTTTGTATATTTAGTCACATACAATTAAACATAGAGTGGCCAAAAGTGTTAATATGTGTGACCATATGGTGTTTAAAGTGAATAAATGTGTATTTTGTGTGACTATTGTTCATCCAATGGCCACATGAATTTTATGTTTGTGTGACCTTTTGTAATATTTAGCCACACAAAGCATGTTTGTTTTGGGTATTTAGTCACATACAACTAGGTAAAGTGACCAAAGTGTTAATTAAGTCGTGACCATATGTTGTTTTAAATGAAGAAATATGTATTTTATGTGACTATTGATCATCCAATGGTCACATGAATTTATGTTAGGTGTGGCCTTTGTAATATTTTAGTCACACCAAGAGCATGTTTGTGTTGGGTATTTGTCACATTAATTAGCATTATACAAGTAGGCCAATAGTGGGTTAATAAGTGTGACCAGATGTGTTTAAGTGAAGAATTGTTGTATTTTGGTGTGACTATCTTGTCATCCAATAGCCAATGAGATTTTATGTGTGAGTGGCCATTTGTGATATTTAGTCTCTACAAAGGCATGTTTTCTTTTGGGTGTTTTCATCTTTACAATTAAGCATAAGTGGCCTATAGTTGTTAATAAGTGTGACCTTATGGTGGTTAAAATTGATATAAAAAAGTGTATTTTGTGGTGACTTTGATCATCCATTGGTCCACATGAATTTTATGTTAGTGTGGCCTTTTGTATTATTTAGTCTCAAATATGCTTATTTGTTTTGGGTATGTGATAGGCACACATGAGTTAAGCATAAAGTTAGCTAATGGTTAATATGTGTGACAATATGGGTGGATAAATGAAGAAAGTGGTATTTTGTGTGACTCATTGATCTTCTAATGGCCATATGAATTTTATGGTTTGTGTGGCCTTTTGTAAATATTTAGCAAACAAGCATGTTTGTTTTGGGTAATTAGTCTCATACAACTAAGCATAAAAGTGACCTAAGATGTTAATTACTAGTGTGGACCATATGCCTTTAAAGTGAAGAAATATGTATTTTGTGTGACTATTGATCATCCAATGGCCACATGAATATTATGTTTGTGTGGCCATTTATAATATTTAGTCATACAAGTCATGTTTCTTTTGGATGTTTAGTCACATACAATTAAGCATAAAGTGGCCAAAAGTGTTAATAAGTGTGACCATATGGTGTTTAAATTGAAGAAATGTGTATTTTGTGTGACTATTGATCATCCAATGGCCACATGAATTTTATGTTTGTGTGGCCTTTTGTAATATTTAGTCACACAAAGCATGTTTGTTTTGGGTATTTAGTCACATATAATTAAGCATAAAGTAGCCAAAAGTGTTAATAAGTGTGACCATATGGTGTTTAAAGTGAAGAAATGTGTATTTTGTGTGACTATTGATCATCCAATGGCCACATAAATTTTATGTTTGTGTGGCCTTTTGTAACATTTAGTCACACAAAGCATGTTTGTTTTGGGTATTTAGTCACATACAATTAAGCATAAAGTGACCAAAAGTGTTAATAAGTGTGACCATATGGTGTTTAAAGTGAAGAAATGTGTATTTTGTGTGACTATTAATCATCCAATGGCCACATGAATTTTATGTTTGTGTGGCCTTTTGTAATATTTAGTCACACAAAGAATTAAGCAAACAATGACCAAAAAGTGTTAACAAGTGTGACCATATGCATCTTTTAGTCACATTTAAGAAATCAATATATATCAAAACAAAATCAAATATATATATCAAAATAAATTCAAATACAATAAAACTGGAATGTATATAACTGAACCAATATAAAATTGTAATGTCGTATATACTAAACTTCTCAATAAACTAAGGCCTTATGACTCCTCTTCTTATTAGCTTCCTTTTGCATGACATCACTAGAGACGTAGAAGTTTTTGCGCTTCGTTGGTACTTTAGGTGCAGTTTTGTTCTCAACAGTGATCATTTGTATGGTACTTGGTGGTGTTGCCTGCAGGAAACAAAAGCCGCGTGTATCAAACACTGAATTAAATATGAAGAATTATATATATGTAGGTTCATAAAACACATGTATGTACCTTTGGATAAAAAACAACTTGATTCTTTGGCCATGCAACAAAACCACCTACTGCATCCAAAACTGTTGTGCAACCGTTACTTCCTACATCCGGTATAAATGCTGCATCCACTAGAGATTTATCAATTGACACTTTGTAGCAATCCTTTGGGAGTGCTTTGTTATGAAGCATTATTTTCCCATCACTCTTGTATACGGTACCCTCAGCAATAATAGTTGTTTTCTTTAAGTGCCACAGTCTGCACTTTATTGCCTAAAAAATGATTTGTTGCATGTATGTATCAGAAATTAATTAAACAAAAGAATATATGAACATGTTGAAATACATACTTGTGGTAGTACCGACACATTTTCTTTGGATTGTGAATCTTGACTTGAAGAATCCTTTCGGATTAATCTAGTCGTTCTCTTAGCTCCCACAGATTTAACAGTTTCATGTATGCATATAAAACACGGTAAATATATAAGACATGTATGTAGAATTCAAAAATCACAGGGGGGTGTTTTATTAATTACTTACCCTTTTTTGCATTTCCTTCCGAATGCTCGCATCATTCTGATCACATCCAAGAACAGTTGTTCCGCCCTCCTCATCAGCACTGCTATTTATTGGATGAATTTCCACCGGAGACACCTGCAATATAAATTAAGAAATGTGTTGGGATTAAAAGGATTCTTAGTACTGCTGATGATACTGCTGCTGGTTATGGTTAAGACTGCTGGTTGAAGACTGAAGAAAATATACCAAGTCATTAGTGCTGCTAGTACAAATGTTAGTACTGCTAGTGTTAGTTACAAATGTTAGTATATTAATGTTGCTCTGAGTTGAGACTATTAGATATAAGCTAGTACTGTTGTGTTATTACTGCTTATTAGATATGCATGAATTATATTAGGAAAAGATTAATTAGAATTGGATGGAAACTTATTGTAAGCCCATTAGGTCTCCTTGGTGTATAATAGGAGGTCCTAGGGTATTAGGTCAGATGTACCTGCTATCTATAGGATCAGTGCTGTGAGCGTTAATTAAGTTAATTAGAAAATGAAATTGTTAACAGAATAAAAAATGTCTTACATCTAGTGGTGTCAATTGAGTTGGCGTTGACTGCAACTGTCCACCCTTTCTGCAGCCAACTGATTTTTAGTTCATGACACCATTTCCCTCTGTCTGTGACATCTTGATGGACATACTCTTGATTAATAGTTCTTTCTCTCACGTTCACGTCTTAGCATCATCAAGTGATCTTCTAGTAACAAAATTCTTTCATCAGCTGCTTGTTTTTTGCTTCGTGGAAGATCCAAATACCTCTTGTATCAACTCCACTTTCCCCACTCCTCTTGCATAACTTCCCTTTTCCTTTACAAATACAATGTACCAATGGCATCAGTGCCTTGACTAACCTGCTAGGTCCTTTTTGATCAAATTTGTCCTCGTTTTCCTTTCTGCATCACGACAATATGGGAAATATGGTTTATTATATGCGAAAAATGACCATAAAAAAAAAATTGCAGTCATACTCAAACTTACAAGTTTATCTCCCACTGATCTAATCTCATCATCTTGATATTCTCCGTCTTTGTTTACCCTTCCTTTCAACCACAGGGTACCACGGGTGGGTTCTTCATCTTGTTCAATTTCTTTTTTTTCAATCTTATAAACATCAAATACATACACATGTAAGTTAAACCGATATAAACGAATGATGCTATGAAATGCAAATGTGCAAATGTGTAATCTTACCATTTTCTCTTTCACATGTGCGTATCCACCTCGTCCCATTGTATGCGGAAAAACACACTTGGAACGCGCCATTTTAGCTTTAGCAGATTTCACCTTGCAACACAAAATCATAAGGCGTTTAGATGTAGTAATGCTGCTAGTATAAAACTAATATATATGGAAACACAAAGTTATGAAAGATATATGGACTTAAATAAAAATGGCTAATTAAAACCTTGTATTCCTCGGTGGCCGTGTAGTTTACAAAATTGACCCAATCTTCGGCTTTTAAAATAGCAGAATACTTCACCGGGACATCATTTAGCTTTGAAGGTGTATCTTGGTTGGGCAATATGTATGTTTGTCTCAGTTTCCTTCTAAAATTCCTTAGAAGTTGACCAAGACGATTCATTACCAGCTTTCTGACCGTCAAGTCAACATCAAAGTATCGCTGCAAAGATTAACACAATGTTGTGAATTAATTAGTTGCACATAATGTAAATGCAGAGATAAACTTATGTAGTACTGGGTTCAAAAATAGTATATGTGTACCGTGATTTCATCCCATAGTTTATTTTTTGCTTCTGGATCTACCTTCTTCCAGGATAGAATCTGCAAACCTATATGCTCACGAACCATGTCTCCTAAAAAACTCGAAAACAATGCTCTGTGTTTTTCTAATATCCTATTCAATGCATCGAAGGTTACACTGAGCTTTACTCCACCGAGTTTGCCATATTCCCCGCAAAACTTGCATAACCTGGTTATGCCACTCTTAGCATAACCATTTGAATGGTTCTTTTCATCATCCTCATGCGCATCCTCAGTATACTTCTCTGATTCATATCCTAAATCTTTAATTTCATATTCATTTTCATTATCATAATTAACCAAATTGGCCTGATTATCAATGGCTTCAGTTTCCATGATTCTTCAGCCGCAATGTGTAAAAGAAAATAAGTAAAAGTGGTAATTAATGGTGTAAAAAGAGATGTTATTGTTTTGTTTTAGTTGCAGCCTTTTTTTGGAGAGATGAAAAAGTGTTTTTGCTGAAATTAGGAAAATAAACCGTCCATATTCATATGTGATTTTAAAAGTTAAAATTTTTGAATTATTGATAATTTGACATTGATTATTTAAATTTGGCGCTCAATTAAAGATGTAATCTTTTATCATTAAAAAGGAATGTGTGACTATATGTTTATTAACAATTTAAATTTATTTAAAAAAATAAAATTTTATGACAATTAACATATTAAAAAGTGGTAATCTTACATGTTATACTCATCCATATAGTCATAATACCAATTGATTCTACCAAAACATCTATTTAATACAAAATTTAAAAAATTTAAATTTAAATTAAAAATTTAGAAAATTTAGAAATACGTTACCAACATACCGAACCGAACCGCCCCGTGAACACCCCTAATATGACCCATATGATGTCAAATACCCATTAATGAATGTGACTAGTGATATCCTAATGCACATGACCCATGACCCATATGAATTAGCCACAATCACCGGTCATGCATGGGTTCCATTACAATATAAGCCACTTCAACCCAATGCACATGACCCTATTGTTAATTACCCATTGTCACCAGTCATGGATGTGTCGTAACATGACACTCTAAGCAACTACAACCCAATGTATATGACCCATATGATGTCAAATACCCATTAATGAATGTGACTAGTGATATCCTAATGCACATGACCCATGACCCATATGAATTAGCCATAATCACCGGTCATGCATGGGTTCCATTACAATATAAGCCACTACAACCCAATGCACATGACCCATGATCCATGTTAATTACCAATTGTCACCAGTCATGATGTGTCATAACATGACACTCTAAGCAACTACAACCCCATGCATATGACCCATATGATGTCAAATACCCATTAATGAATGTGACCAGTGATATCCTAATGCACATGACCCATGATCGACGACCCATATGAATTAGCCATAATCACCGGTCGTGCATGGGTTCCATTACAATATAAGCCACTACAACCCAATGCACATGACCCATAACCCATGTTAATTACCAATTGTCACCAGTCATAGATGTGTCGTAACATGACACTCTAATTTAAGCGCAACTACAACCTAATGCACATGACCCATGATCGACCCATATGAATAATTAGCCATAATCACTGGTCGTGCATGGGTTCCATTACAATATAAGCCACTACAACCCAATGCACATGACCCATGACCCATGTTAATTACCAATTGTCACCAGTCATGGATGTGTCGTAACATGACACTCTAAGCAACTACAACCCAATGCATATAATATGGTTCCAACCAAGAAGGTTAATAGGACGCTTTATGAAATAAGGCACGAGAAAGATCCCAAGTTGTCCTACTTAAGGGTTTGGGGTTGTGAGGCACTCGTGAAATGAGACACGCCTGACAAACTTGATTCCAGATCCATTAAGTGTATCTTTGTAGGTTACCCTAAGGAAATGACGGGTTACTACTTTTACTATCCACTCGAGAACAAGATATTTATTTCTTGAAATACTGAGGTCTTTAAAAATAGTTTCATGGTACAAGAAGCGAGTGGGAGTCATGTACTTCTCGAAATGAGTGAGAGTGATAAAGGGCTTAAAATAATTCAAGAGGAAGATACACAACCTTCTGAAAATACTAGAAAAGAACATAATGAGGTCGCACCTATCAAGGTCGAGCCCTAAAATGTTGGAATTCCTATTTGTAGATCCGCAAGGATACCTCAAGTACCAAATAGATAGGGATACTATGTTGATGTTGAGGAGTATGAACCAGGGGATCTTGATGAACCTCGTTAAATTTTATGGTAAACAATTAAAAAAACTTTTATTCACAACTATTATCGTGGCTAAAAGTATTTTCCCGATTAATCCCGCCTAGAATGATTACAAAAGATACCGGGAGGTCGACCGCCCGTCTATCGATTCACGATTTTTGCAACCTTTTCTATATTATCGTGGCTAAAGGTATTTTCCCTCTGATATTTTCGTGAAATATTTCGTAAAATTCGTGATAATGTATTCCCCCAAAAATTTCATGAATCATATTCCCCCAGAAACAACTCCTCCTGTCACCCGCCACAACTCCCTCTCATCTCACCACAAATCCTGTCACCACCACAGCTCTCATCACGTCACTCTCTCGTCGATCGCTGTCACTCTCCCGTCATAGACCCACCACTCCCGTCACCACTAGTAAGTATTATGTTCCTTTTGTACACATCGTTCTAAAAAAACCGTGTTTATGATTCTGTAATTGAAAATGTCTTGATTATGCTGTAATTGAACATTTGTTTTGAGATTTCTTCTTGTAAATTATGTCATATTTCTTGGTAAAATTAGCTAGTTAATTGGTTAAAATATATAAGTAGCCCTGTTAAGCCTATTACCACATGAACATGGAACCAGAATTGGGACTAAATGAATTAGGGTTCCTGGATGGGTGATATTTACAAGGGGAATGGGTGGTTGAAAAAGCTATAAATTGGCCTCAACCAACTATCTTAATTGAAAAAATAAATGTCAAGTTACCAGAATCTGTTCTTATATTGTGAGTTTATATTGGTTTTTGTTCACCGGAGCTTTAAACTAACGATGGGGTAACCTGCAGGGACACATTTATAAACATAGACAAGTCTTGGATGGAAACTAATAGGATCAGAAAATCTTATGTTGATGGAGTAGCAGCGTTTACTGATTATGCAGTACACAACTTGCAGAAGACGGGGAACATCGACCCACGAGTTAATAAAAAACATATTTACATTCCATGTCCGTGTACCAAATGTTTAAACCACATAGAGCATAAAGTGGAGGAAGTGCAGTACCATTTATATAGACATGGGATTGATATAAGCTACACAAAGTGGACTAAACAGGGAGAAGAGGATAAGCCATCAATAAGTGCCCCAAAACCTGTTAATGATACAATAGAGTTTGTTGACAACATGGATTTTGCTTATATTCCAACAGATGGCCCAGCAACAGTAGAAATGGTTAATGCTACAAAAGATAATTTTGATGTGGATGACCTTGTCAAGTTTCAAGAACTATTATTAGACGCAGAGAAGCCTCTTTACGAAGGATGTCCTGACTTCACAAAGTTGTCCGCAATAGTTAAACTACTCAACTTGAAGGGTAAATACGGAGCTTCTAATAAGTTCTTCACTGAATTACTAGGCTTGATAAAAAAGATGCTACCTGCTGGTAACGAAATGGTGGAAAAAACTTATCAAGCCAAAAAAGTTATGAGATTGATGGGATCAGGATACAAAAAGATACATGTATGTATCAACAACTGCCTTCTTTACTGGAAGAATGACAAGGATCTGACTGCGTGTCAAACTTGTGGGACATCAAGATGGAAGGTGGATAATAAGACAAAGAAAGTGTACGAAAACATTCCAGCAAAGGTAATGTGGTACTTTCCAATCATACCAAGACTGCAACGACTATTTAAGATAGAAAGTATTTCAGAAGATTTAAGATGGCACGCGACACGGAGGATAATAGATGGTGTGTTACATCACCCCGCAGATTCACAGGCATGGCGTGCCATAGATGAGAAATTCCCTGAAATCGTTGAAGATACAAGAAATCTACAGCTAGGAATATCGGTTGATGGGGTTGATGTCAACACGGGAAATAGGCATCACAGTGTATGGCCAGTTTTAACTGTCATATACAACCTTCCTCTATGGTTGTGTATGAAAAGAAAGTTTATCAACCTTTCGGTATTAATATCGGGATACCCAGGAAATGATATCGATGTTTTTTAGAACCGTTGGTTGATGATCTACATACCTTATTCGAGACAGGGGTTGATACGTATGATGCTTCCACAAAAGATAACTTTAATCTACGTGCCGTTGTGTTATGGACAATAAATGATTACCCTGCACTTGGTACATTATGTGGCTGCCCGTACAGTGGATTCAAAGGTTGTGTAGTATGTGGGAAAGATACAAACTGTGTTAGACTTTCTGCCTCATCCAAGCAAAGTTATGTTGGTCACAGACGATATCTACCATATAACCATCCGTTCAGAAAGCAAAAGAAGGCATTTAATGGACAACAAGAATTTCTCCAGGCTCCAATTCTAATGACCGGGGAACAAATATACAATGAGGTAAAACATATTGAAAATAAGTGGGGAAAAGGAAAACGAACAAACAATAATGCATCAGAAAACCAAGAAGATACGAGAGGCAGAGGTGGTAAGATTTCAAGCCAAGTAAACGGACAAAACGGTGTGTGTTGGAAGAAATTTAACATTTGGTATCAAAAACTTAAGTATTGGAGGCATAATCCTGTTCCACATTGTATTGATTTTATGCATGTAGAAAAGAATGTTGCTGAGAGTATAGTCGGAACTCTGCTACATGTTCCGGGAAAGACAAAAGATGGATTGAATGCTCGATTGGATCTGGCTGAGTTGGGGGTAAAACCAAAGTTGTTTGCTATGCAAGATGAAGACAAAACAACACTACCTCCAGCAGGTTACACATTAACGAATGCTGAAAAAGACATCTTTTGTGAAACGTTACACAACATCAAGGTACCAGAAGGATATTGTTCAAATTTCTCTAGTTTGGTCAACCTAAAGGATAGGAAGCTCATTGGCCTTAAATCGCATGACTATCACATGCTAATGCAAGAGTTTTTGCCCATTGCAATACGTTCAATCATGCACCCACCCACACGATATGCTATTATCAGGTTTTGCTTTTTCTTTAAATTGATATGTAGCAAAGAAATCATATTGCAAGAACTAGATAAATGCAAGCAGAACTGGTAGTGACACTGTGCCTACTCGAGAAGTTCTTTCCTCCGTCATTTTTTTGATATTATGATACATTTGACTGTGCACCTAACTAGGGAGGTAAAATTATGTAGTCCCATATGCTTTCGGTAGATGTATCCCTTCGAAAGATGTATGAAGGTTATTAAAGGACATGTGCGAAACAGAAATAAACCAGAGGGATGCATTGCTGAGGAGACTATTGCGGAAGAAACAATAGAGTTTTTTAGCGAATATCATAAATCCATGGAAACTATTGGTATCCCACCTGATAAACATGAAACTTATGAAAATGAGGAAGGAAAGCCATTGTCGGCCGGCAAATCAAGTAAAGTTTCTGCGGAACTCTTTCAGAAAGCACATTTGTATGTAATACAGAATACATATGAAATTGTACCGTATATCGAGTAAGTATTACTAACACATGTCTATTTTGTTACTTAAAATGTTCTATCAAATATAATAATCAAAGACATTGTTTCAGGCGACACAAGCAAGTTTTGAAAACAGAAAACCCGGGTAAACGAATAGCATTTCTGGAGAATAAGCACAGTAAATCTTTTGCTAAGTGGTTACGCAAAGAGGTAATTAATCGTATGTTATTTATAATTGTTTGTTTGTTGTTCCTTAAATTTGAAGCTAATATATACGTGTAATGAAATTCAGGTGGAGAGAGAGTTAGCGATCGACAAAGAAAGTGTATCAGAAACTGTAAGGTGGATATCATATGGACCACGCGCCACCGTAGTGAAATACGATTGCATAAACATCCATGGGTTATTATACTTTCGTACGAATGTCATGATGGCAAGTTTAGCTGATACAGTGGGGTTGTGTTGAGGCAAATCGATCTGCACAAATCTAAAGAAGTTACAACCACAAGACAAGCATACTATTATGGTGTTTTACAAGAGATATGGGTACTAGATTACCGTTTCAGGCAAATTCCTCTTTTCAAATGTGATTGGGTTAATCACAAATCTGGTGGTGTGAAACGCGATAAACTTGGGTATACATTGGTCGACCTGAATAATTTAGGCCATAAGGTTGATCTGTTTGTATTAGGCTCACAAGCACTACAAGTGTTTTATTTGTGTATAGGACCGGTAGATTTAATAAATTGTCTATTGTCTTTAAAATACATTTACCCATGAAATTACAAAGATAGTATGACGATAGTCGATGAGGAATTTAAGTACCGTCATTCACCATCGCAAATGATAACGTATTGCTCTTGTAGTTCGACGTGACTTGGCTAATAAAATCACGTGGATGACTAATATAAAAGGACTGTGGATAGAGGTGTTGTGTACGTACATCACAAAGTGAAACCATGTTCTCATGCTCAAGTTTTTCTATGCAAATACTCTTGTGAATGATTTCATTTTATCTATTAATTTTTTACATCCTGTTTGGTTTATATGTGTGTACTGCTAAACTCATTTAGTACTGCCAGGCAATAGTTTAGTGGCTGCCAGCAATGTCAGTGTAATGGTTGTTTAGTTGATTAATATGTTCAGGTTTGTGTCTGTGGATAAGTATGAAGGATGTATGAGAGTTTTGCTAAGATAATCCTAATTAATGAAGTTATGATGTTTATTAAAAGTTTCATGTGCTGTTTTAGTCTTAATATAAGTATTGTATGAAGGTTTTGCTGGATTATCAGAATGACGTTCTGATGTTTAGAAATGGGTTAAAACTGTTCATATACTAGGTTAAAATAATTACTGCTATAGTAAGTTAAAATGACTAAGCTAAGGAATTGAACTGTACATTAAGTATGATAACACACATTAATTCATTCAAGCCACCAATCCGCCTAACTATCCCTCTTACCCCTCTATAAACTCTTCCATCTATTTATAACAACATCTAATTCATTTTACCCACCAAATTTCATTCATTCAAGCTACAGTAATCTCCTAACATTTTCATAAACCTTATTTCAAACATGGCAATCAGAATGGTAACTTATATTATCTTCTTTTTTTTTCCTTATCTTCCTTTTTGTTATTTTTTAGCTTATCTGGCTAATGTGTGTCCAATTATTATGTTTTTTTTCAAGATTAAGCTGCTATATGTGTTGTTGTGTGTTGCTTATTGCTTTCATGTTTCTTAGAATGATAACCTTTTTCGAATCCCTTTATATTCTTAAACACATATATAGCAGTTTATGGGTATTTGGATTAAAAAATTGGACCCATATGCATTAGCCATATTATGAAGGAGTGTTTAGGAATTCATTGTGAAAACCAAATAACTAATTTTTGTTCTCCTGCTAAGGATATTTAGGATAGGTAGCAACCCATTCCTCAGGCCTTCACCCACACACCATTTTGGCTGAGTTAAAAGTTAGTAAGAGCTTTAATTGAAAGACATTCTTAAGTATGCATTTGCTCAGACTTTGTTTTACTTGCAGAAAACATGTTGTGTGTGTTTGTGAATTTAGATAGTAGCTCTAGACGACAAAAATCAAAACTCATATACGACTTCTCAATATTAGCACTTCCGAGGAGATAGATTATGACTCTTCAGAACCACCTAAGAGTTTGCTCAAATGGTACCACTATTTGTCAGATGAGTACAAGGACAATGGCAGGTTTTGGGGTTCAAAATCAGGATGCTTCTAAGAAAGTGATTGTAAAAAAAACCTTCTTGGAAAGACATTTAAAAGGGCTAATAGCATGTTTGTTGGTAAAGCACAAGATCTGAAGCATCTTCTAAGGCTAAAGTAGAAGCACGTGGGTCTAAGGCTAAGCGACAAGCATCAACTAAAACACGCTTTGTCAAAAGCCTGTACGAATAAAAAATGATTGTACTTGGCTTGCAAATGCTAAAACCAGGGATGCTATTAAAGGCAAAACCTTTAGAGTGAAGATACAATGACTTTTGCTAAAGAGAAGATAGGGAAGAGGAAGCTTAGAAGTGGATAGTGATGTTAATCTACTTTATGATGTTATGTTTTTTGGTCCTTATGTAATGGTAGTAGATGTTAATCTACTATAAAATAATAGCTTTGTAAACTGAATTTATTATGTTTAGAATGGTTGTATTTGGCTAATGAAAGTAATATGTTTTCTTCTATATTGTGTTATCTGGCTTTTTTGTGATTGGACAAATTGTGTTTGGTTAGGATATTATCTGCTTAATTATACTTAATTTTCTTTTGCAGAAATAATTAACATTAGCTCAGACAGCTCAAATGACAAGAGATGGGCAGCAAAAAAAGCAAGTGCTCTAGTATTTTATAGGCCATCAACATAAGGATTGCTAGATGTTTATAGATATAACATAATTGAGGAATATCTATCATGGAACTACTTTCCAAGCACAGACAATGAAAGCACATACATAAAAACCACAGATAAGAGAAACACATACAAGGATTGCATTGTTGACTCTAACTCTGCATGTGTCTACAAGGGAAAATATGTATAGTTTGCAAGAAAAACAAACAACAGTGTATAGCCATGTACAAGTCATCAGGATCGGTGCTGGGGACTAACAAATGTTTACTACATGGGATGAAATTTGAAACAGAAAATAGGAGCCAGGAAGTCAAAAAACTTGTGCAGATAAGGCAAAGTGGGAAAAGAAAGGTGTCATGTGGGAAGCTGATCATGTATAACATGTTTTAGATGTTAGTTTTTTTTTGTGTTTGTTTAGCATTCAAGCTTTATGGTGACTTATGTAAGGGGTGAAAATCATGTATTTTTAAAACCTTATCGAATTTTGCATGTATTGTCTGTTTGGTTTGTGATGTTTTGTCTGGAGTTTGTGTGTTATTGCAGCTTGCACATCTGCATAAGCAGAGGGAGAGTAAAAAGCCACGGTATAATTAAGCAGTTTTATAAGCACTCTTTTAAGTACTAGCAAAAAACAATGAAGCTTAAACTTCTATATTAAACAGGAATGCATAACATTAACGAATAGGTTACTCTGGCAAGATGGTAAACCGCTTGACTTCCGTAAGGGAGGTCGCCGGTTCGATTCTTGCTGGAGTGTAACATCCTTTTTTATAAGCATTTTTTAAGCTACTAGCCAAAAACAATGAAGCTTAAACTTCTATATTAAGCGGAAATGCATTACATTAATTAATAGGTTGCTCTGGCAAGATGGTAACCTGCTTGACTTCTGTAAGGGAGGTCGCGGGTTCAATTCTTGCTGGGGTGTAACATCTTTTTTTATTTTCTTGTCTATGAATATATTGTTTTTTTTTGTTGTATTTTTGTCACATTACAACTAGCATAAGTGACCAAATGTGTTAATATGTGTGACAGTATAGTGTTTAGTGACGGCAATAATCTATTTTGTTGGACTAAATTGATCATCAATATGGCCCACATGAATTGATGTTTGTGTGACCTTTTATAATATATTAGCACACAAGCATGTTTGTTTTGGGTATTTATGTCACATACCAACTACGCATATAAAGTGCCACAAAGTGTTAATAAGTGTGGGACTCATATGGTGTTGAAAATTGAAGAAAGAAGAAATGTGTATTTTGTGTGAACTATTGATCATCCAATGGCCACAGAATTTTGATGTTTGTGTGACCTTTTGTAATATTTAGCCACACAAAGCATGTTTGTTTTGGGTATTTAGTCACATACAACTAAGACTAAAGTGACCAAAAGTGTTAATAAGTGTGACCATATGCTGTTTAAAGTGAAGAAATATGTATTTTGTGTGGGCTAATGTTTATCAGTTGGCACATGAGTTTTATATTTGTGTGGCCATTTGTAATATTTCAGTCACATAAAGCATTGTTTTTTTTAGTGTTTAGTCACTTTAAATTAAGCTTTAAAGTGGCCAAAATGATTATAAGTGTGACCTTATGGTGATTAATTGAAGAAATGTGTATTTTGGTGTGACTATTGATCATCCATATGGTCACATGGATTTTATGTTTGTGTGGCCTTTTGTAATATTTAGGTCAACAAAGGCATGTTTGTTTTGGGATTTGTCACATTTAATTAAGTAGTAAAGTAGCCAAACGTGTTTATAAGTGTGACCATTATGGTGTTTTAAATTGAAAAATATTTATTTTGTGTGACTATTGATCATCCAATGGCCACATGAATTTTATGTTTGTGTGACCTTTTTATAATATTTTAGCACACAAGCATGTTTGTTTCTGCGGTTATTTTGTCACATACAACTAGCATAAAGTGACCAAATGTGTTATTAGTGTGGAACATAAAGTGTTTAAATTGAAGAAAATTGAAATGTGAATTTGGATCGTGATATGATTCTTCAAATGGCCACATGGATATTATGATTGTGTGACAAAATATTTAGTGTGACCATATATGTCATTTGGTCATAATGTTAGCAAGTAAATGTGACTAAACACATTAGCTTTTGGCAAGCTAACACAAACTAAACTTTAGACACACATATTAAGTTACGTGACCATATGTAACAGAATTTGGCTACACTAAAATAATGTGTGACAAAACGTTTAGTGTGGACCAGTATTGTGGCATTTAGTCTCATTGTTCACGGGTGTGATCATATATTTGTCACTATTTATATGTTATACGTGACCAATGCTTCAAGCTTACTTGTATTGGTTACACGTTTGAAATTATATGTAATCCAAACAATATTACCATGTTACTTTTAGCCACATGCTGTGCGAATGTGTGGGGCAAAAAATACAGTTCTAAATGGTCACACCGATAAAAATGTTAATGTGTGACTATTTAGTAAAGGTGTCTTTTTTGGCTACCTTGGGTCACATAAATATGTGAATTTGTGGCCGTTCCCATTTTGCCCTGGTGTGATCAAAATCCACTTTTTGTACTACGTGTTGCAAGGTAAATTACATGAGTATTTCGGATGAAATTTTCAAGTTGTCAATCTACTCACTGTGTATTTTATGCAGTATTTTATGCAAAATTTTCTGGAACACAACTATTGGTACATGTAGACACAATAATGAAATCATCTAACAAGTATGTGAGTTATGTTCCGATGGCATATTCTTAGGTCTTGGAAAGGGGATGTCGTTATTTTCATATCAATCGTGATTGATTGAGTATGTAGGTTTATAGATAATATTTTTTGTTAAATTTTGAATATAATCTTATGCTAGACAAATAAGAATAAGATTTCTTGTGCATACTCGAAAATTGTCATTTAGATTCGATAATAAAACCATCAATCATTTAGTCTTGAATATGAGTTGATATATATTCGAAAATCTTTCTTGGACCTCCGAACATCTCTTTTAAAGAAGACAAATTAAGATTTTCATTAGTGTGTACAATAAATCTAAGACTAGTGTAAGTGTGAGGTTGATGTAATAATGACAAGTTAATTTCTTACTCAGATTGTCATATATTTTGCGTGTTTGCGAAAAAAACTATTTGGTATTATGCATGTATGCATTGTTTTTGACATTTTATTAGTATTATGAATGATTTTTCAAACAATTTTAATACAAACACAAAATCTTTTGTAAATCACTATCTGTTTATAAAAGAATATTAATTATGTGTGTGTGTTCGAACAATGCTCAGCACAAGCAAAGTTAACAAAATAAATTTTCTTTTACTTTAATTACCAATGTATTAATACAATCTTTTATTTTGTTTAACCAATCCGAGGTCAAACAACGCAAGATGATGAAAATATTTAGACATTTTGTTGAAAGAGAGATAATCTGTCGGAAATATTTTCATGATGGGTTTTAAATGTGATTTAGGACATTATTTCTTCCACACACTTAGACAAACTATTAAACTCTCATTTCCTAAGTGGGTTACTACTCTCAAATGATCTACAAAGATGTTTTATGATAACACTTGTAAATATAGAGAGATCTCTGCCTATATGCATGCATAAAACAATTTGCAACTTTAACGCAAAAGAAATCATAGCGTAATCCTTATTAGGATAAATCCGAAAACCAGTAACATACTAAATAGAATACATGGACACATGTGTTTAGATAAAATAATTAGCTCATTTACTAAAAAGTGATCGGTTTTACTTATTATTGTTTCCGATTAAGGTTTTTAGAGTCGAGGCGAATTTTGGCATAAGCATCAAGGCATCCGTAAAGCTAATTTCGAAACTCAAATCTCGAAAGATTTCATAGAATTTCTCAATTTGGTCGTTAGCTTTCTCACGACGTCTTTCATCATTTCTTCTTGAAGGAAATGGAATCGATGCTTTTTGGTTAGGCCTTGAAGCACTAACTGGAGCATTTACGGGCTCAGAGATTGATTCATGATGGACAATAGGGACAACCGGAGGTGGGATGTCTTCGGTGCTTCCGTTATTAGTAGGAAGCATCGTATCCTTTGTGACCTCGGGTTCACGTTCTACTACTTTAGGAGAAGAAGTAGTATGAATCGTGGGTCCCTTGTAAGCTACACCACTTCGAGTGGTAATACCCTTTAAATCCTCTTTACGGACTTACGATTGATTTTATATGATTTTTTTTAAGTTTTCCAAAAACTGACGAAACAGACATGCGGCCCCCATAAAGGTGACGACCCCCAGATATATTAGGGGGTCGCCCTGACATTTATGGGACCGCCACCAGTGACTAAAAAAAATACGTTTTTCGTATAAAATCATTTGGTAACTTGATGTAGGGACGTAGGACTTCAGGGAGTTGTTCCAACACATAAAGCACGTGTTTTAGACATCATTTACTCCTAGGACTTACAAAGACGTATTTTACACTTCCAAACTTTTTGAGAATATTTTCAGTCAAGCTAGTATACGAGGTATATTTAACAACAAAACTAATACAAATCAAGCAACAAAATACTTTTCATATTTAATCCCTCTTCATGGGTAATTTGATACATGGATCGTACTCTATTTTAAAAACCATTTGTTTTGAAAACTAGAGAGACGTGGCTCTGATACTAATTGTGGAAACCGTAGAGGGGGGGGGGGGTGAATACATTTCCTTTCAAAAAACTTTACGATCAAAGATTACATGACTCTCTGCCGGCGGTCCCATAAATATATGGGAGCCGCCTAGTACATCAGGGGGCCGCCCTATTTAAAGGGACCGTCTCCAGAAGAGGTTTTCGGACTAGATCATTTTTATCAAATCACCAATCAAGTTTGACGCAATATGAGAAGTGTCGATAATAAATTTAAAATAACTAGCGCATATTCTACCAATATATCCACACTCACAATGTTTACTACAAAGAGCAACACAACCATGACTAACACAACATACACAACAATGCACACAATCATAAGTACAATGCAAGTGTAAAAGTAAAGCGATAAATATAAAGACTTAAGTAAAGATAAAGGTAAAAGAAAAAGTAAATCAACACGATGATTTATAGTGGTTCGGTCACGAAGCTCCTCTTCGCCCTACTCCACTCCTCGAGTATCCAACTCGAGAGTTACTTCACTAATCAACAAGCTCCCTTTCGGCAGAGAAAACCTTATACCAATGCTTACATTATTTTCTGACACTAAGCTAGATATCGAGTCCTTCTTCGGGTACAACCAAACCCGTTATGTTTTATGGCCCAACATAACAAACCTTGTGTTTTATGGCCTAAACACATAAACCGCGTCGCTTACATTATTTTCCGACACTAAGCTAAATGTCAGTCCTAATCTTATCTAGAACCAATCTACCACTTCACCAATGTATTTTAAGGCCTAAAATACTAACCAAGCCACAATAAACCCATCCAAATATATACATCATTTGGATCTATACACTACTAAAGATTGCAAGACAT